>CAUYQU010025708.1:0-163455 GCA_963574635.1 Cheracebus regulus
CCCTCCCTGTGTCCATGTGTTCTCATTGTTCAACACCCACCTATCAGTGAGAACATGCGGTGTTTGATTTTCTGTTCTTTCATCAGTTTGCTGAGAATGATGGTTTCCAGATTCATCCATGTCCCTACAAAGGACACGAACTCATCATTTCTTATTGCTGCATAATATTCCATGGTGTATATGTGCCACATTTTCCCTGTCCAGTCTATCATCGATGGGCATTTGGGTTGGTTCCAAGTCTTTGCTATTGTAAACAGCACTGCAATGAACATTTGTGTGCATGTGTCTTTATAATAGAACGATTTATAATCCTCTGGATATATACCCAGTGATGGGATTGCTGGGTCAAATGGAATTTCCAGTCCCTTTTAAGGAGCAAAAATGAAGAGGCTCCTAATAGTTACTTACATCAGTTTATTTTAAATTTATACCAGTGTAAATCAACACATTAACCTTTTATGTCTTATTTTTGTAGAAAACCCTCTCACCTTCTAAACTAAACATAAAATTTAAATTATTAAGAATAATTTAAAATGATAGCAAATGAATGCTGTTTGTTTAGTCTTAACCACCCATGCCAGGTTTAATATAGGAAGACTGACATTCTACATCCCCTTCTATATGTATATGCTGCATCAGTTAGAAATGGCAACTAATAAAAGAGGCTTAGAAGACCATGGTTTAAGTGAATTGAGGTTTTATTTTTTTCTTGTGTCACAGTAATCAGGAAATATCCAGACTCTTCTGTGCTAAGAGCCTTAGCATGAGGCCAACAAGTTCAAGGTGACTAATGGTCACAATATGGCTTCTGTGGTTCCAGCTTTTGCATCTGTACTCCCTTCAAGAAGAAAATAGAAGGAAGGAATCATGCCCCGCAAGTACACCCGTCCCTTTCGAAAAGTCAGCTCATAAATCGCACCTGACAACCACTGGCAACTCTGTATCTAAGGGAGGCAGAGAATAACATATTTTAGCTCAGCATATCAGCACCTTAAATAAAACAAGGGTCCTGTCACTATGGAGAAAGGGGAGAATGGACTTTGGATAGGACAGTACCACTGGCTGCCACACTCTATTTTTGTTTTGTAACTTGTATAATTCCAAGCAAAGAATGCCTTTTGAAATGGGGTATTGGTCAAAATGGTATGTGCAATGGAAAGGCTTAGCTGGTTAGCTCAGGATAATCAGACCTCAGTTAAATCAGATTTCACTTAATCTACTGAACTTGACGATGTACACAGGAAGGTGGTCTGCTTTGCGTAAACCGAATTTTTGAAATCACCATTAAATGAGCGTCTATTACAATGACTGTGGGCATCAGAAACCGAGAAAGGTTTTCACTGCACGTTGCCTGCCTCCCGTAATGCCAGTGAGTGACTACCCATCAGCCTGCGCAGACCTGGAGTCTAGTATCCACTCACATGTGAGTCTGGCGCTGCTGCAGTGAGCTGGACCTTCTGGAGGCCACGGTGCTGTTTCTGCTACGTGATGAGGCGACTCCTCCATCACGTTCTACTCAGTACACCAGCAGAATCTTCACTGGAACCACGCTGTGAGTTCATTTGGATTTTACCCAGTAATCTCACAACTGTGAAAGCAAGTGTCAACTCAGGCATGGAAGTCACATGGAAGTCCTTGGTTATAAGATGATCCCTCGAGTTAGAAGGCAATTAGAACCCTTTCCCAGGTTACGGTAGAAATGGGAAAACCAAAGTAGGCAGAGAAGTGAAAACTTTGGGGTGTGTTTGTGGGTTCAAGTTTGAGAAATGATGGCTTCTGCCATCGAGTAGATGGTTTTCAAATGGTCTCTACGTCCATGAGTCTGTGAGGTTCCCTTACAGGAGCCCTGGAAGCAATGAAAGGGTGATCTCATTTGAGAGGTGAGGGACTTGCACCTCAGAGAGGGCAAGCTACCTGGTGAAGGTCAGTTTATGACAGTCTTAACAGAGACTCACCCTTGCTCTGTCTTAGCATTTGGAGCTGCGTCTTGGAGGGCTGGGCTCTGAAATCTTCTGCAATATTGCAGCTGAGTCCTCTGACTTGGTACCACCATTCCTGTGGCCCCCAGAAACAGAAGAGACACCCTAGGCTCCAGAGACCCAAAAGCATCTTAAAGAGTATCCAGATCCAACTACCCATTATACAGATGTGAAAACTCAGCCACTGTTGGGGGCTAAGCCAACAAGTCAGGAAGACAGTGACAGAGAAGGGGCTGTTACCAAAGCCCAAGGCCATGGCAGAAACCCAGCAGGTTCAGGGCATGCAGGGCCACGGCAAGATCCTATTCAAAGATTTGCTGCTGTAATGAAGATGCTTATTATCGCCGCCATTACTACGAGCAGTTCATGCCTAGTAGAGTCAGCTCTCAATAACCATCTCTGGCTCCTCCTCACTCTTGTTATTCACCAGACTTATTAGCACAGTGCCTGGCCCTATTATTATTATTATGGTTCACCAGCTACTCTGGCTCCAAGAAGTGCTCCAAAAATAAACCGAATGAATGAATGAATGAATGAATGAATGAATGCTTCTAGCAGAGTTCCCAGAGCCCCTACTCTACCCCGCTTGGCCTGGCCGCCTCCCCACACTGGATCACTGTCTGCCTCCTTGTGTATGAAGCTGTCTTTCCCATCACCAGCACGAATTGGACTCCTAATCCACTGTTCTTTGGTTTAAGAGTCATTACAAAGTGCTTAATTAAGTAAGCCTCGCTTAATCACCAAATGTTTGCATGCGAAACGAGTTCCCGGGAAGCAGGGCACTTGACATGTTCTGTACAGAAATAATTACGCCGAGCAGGGGGAGGACAGCGGACTGGGACTGGGAGCCTCCACATTTCATTTGAGGGCCTCGCCCATTCATCACCGAAGGGGAATTAAAAGGCTTTAGCTGGAGCAATTCGAGAACTCCCACATTCTTGCTGGATGAATCACAGGAGTGGGGCCGCTGTCTGGGTTTCCAAAGGCGCAGAGCAAGGGGAGAGGTGGGAATTTGAGAGGCGAGTTGGGAGCTGCTGGGGCCCCAGGGAGGGGTGCTCTTGGTGACACAGGGGATTGCTGCCTCTCCACAGCTCATGTGATAACAACCGTCCCTGGTGCAGTCTTTGGCCTGTGTGTTCAAGTGCTGCCTTAGATAGTTTCAATTGCCCTCTCTCTCTTATTCCAGGAGGAGGTTTGCAAATTGTAAATGAGTCTGCAGAATACATTGGTGGTGGTGGTGGTGGTGGTTAGCGGGGTGTGTGTGTGTGTGCGTGTGCGCGCGCACGCTATCATTTAATTTCTTCCTCAAAATCTTCCTAATCCTGTACTTCCCAGAGAGCACTGGATTAGTTGGTACAGGAATGAACTTACCTTTCTTATCTTAATGGCTCCGTTTTCATATGTATTAGAAAAAAAAAAACCATACATCCTCTGATTTCAAGGGTATTACCAAATCAAAGTTGGTGTAAAGGAAAAAAAATAACTCTTTCAAGGTAGAACAAGGATGTGACCTAAATCAGGAAGGAGGGCCATGCTGTAACTGAGGTTTAGGACACTGTCTCTTAGCACTTCACGTTTTCCCACGGTACCTGTCACAGTGGGACTTCATGTCTTTTGACTGTCAAGGGCTCTTATCATGCCCGTTTTGCAGATGAAGAAACTGAGGCCCAGGAAACACAGCATAGCCTGTCACATCTTTTCTGGGATGGTAGTGGCAGCATTGTATTGTCAGGAAAAATGATAAAAGATGTTGATATGGGCCAAAAAAATGTATAAAGATTGCTGAACATTCTGTCCAGCATAACCCTCCAGGATATCTAGGACTTTCATTGTCTTTGAGCTATTTCATAACTCTCTAAGCTTAAGAAAAAAACCGATCATAATGCAAATGCTTGATGCCATAGAAATGCAAATGAATTGTGTCCAGTGGAATGCAATTGATTATGGTCCTCAAGTTATTGACCGCTTTCGCATCTGCTTGTAAATGAATCCCAGAGTCTCTGTTTGCTGCACGTCTATGTGCAGTGCTTAAATTCGCCTTTGAACTGGTTGTGCCATGTTTTTGGTTCTGTCATTAATTTATGCTTTAAATAAAATCTCTGACAGGTGTTCATTCTGTAATTGCACCAAAGTCATGATTTTGCCTTTATTTAAAAATTATTCTTAAGCAGAGTCCACCCAATAAAGAAAGGTTGAATTAAACCACGTGAGACGGGAGACTGGAGGGACTGGGTTTGGATGTTTTGAATGGAAATGGTTGGTCGGTATGTGTGCGTTTCTGTTTTCTGCAGGGTTTCATCCATTTTTCTCTCTCCCGTCTCACTCAAGCAGGTTGCCAGCTCTCCTGTCATCATTTGTGGGTGGGTACAAGCCATGCAGAGAATTGACAACGATCCCTGGTTTTCTGATATGTTAAAACTAAGACTCTGGTTGTGGCACCACCTTGGGGATACAGGAGGGGGGCTGGGCTTTCTCAATAGCTGCCTTTTGTTATGTTTTCCTCTAACCCAATGGAATGGGGGCTAGAAAAAGAAATTATATCGATTTACAGAAAATAAATAGCTGTGATTTCTTGCAGACTCCTGAGCTAGGGGGCATGGTTCAAGCCTGCCATAGGACTGGTAATGATAGCTTGAATTTGCTGACAGCTTCATACCCACTGTCTCGTTTAAGCCTCATCCCACCATGAGGTCCTTTCTTCCCCCCTTTTCCTTTTCTTTTTTCTTTCTTTCTTTTTTTTGAGACGGAGTATCACTCTGTCTCCCAGGATGGAGTGCAGTGGCACAATCTCAGTTCACTGCAACCTCCGCATCCCAGGATCAAGCCATTCTCCTGTCTCAGCCTCCTGAGTAGCTGGAACTACAGGCATGTGCCACCATGCCAATTAATTTTTTTATTTTTAGTAGAGACGGGGTTTCACCATGTTGACCAGGTTGGTCTCTATCTCCTGATCTGCCTGCCTTGGCTTCCCAAAGTGTTGAGATTACAGGCATGAGCCACTACGTCCAGCTGTTCCTATACATTTCTAAGCCTAAATTTCCTCTTCTTTACTGTAAAGTGAAGTTGCAGTGAGCCAAGATCATGCCACTGAACTCCAGCCTGGTGACAGAGTGAGACTAAGTCTCAAAAAGAAAGAAAGAAAGAAAAAAGAAACATGTAGGAACTTGCTCCAGGTTCCACAGCCAATGCTTAGCAGAGGAGGGACTCTGCCTCCCACAGATGTGCCAGGAAACTCATTGACATATCATAGACATTCTATAAACAACTGTAAAATTCAGGAGTGTAAACCAGTCTCCTTTTCTGCCACCACCAACCCTCCCCTGGGAATTCCTCAAGGCTGTTCTCAAAGACAGGCTCAGTCAGAAGCTGAAGAAAACCAGCCTCAAGGGATATCTAGGACCAGATTCTTTGTCCTGGGTTTGGGGAAGAGGGCATGCCTGCCTACACCTGTGGCTCTTCGGTTTCCTCTGGCTGTGAGCCTGCTCTACCCATGCATGGGCAAGGGTGTAAGTGCTGAGCAATTTACACTGCCCTGGGAACAGTCCTCCACCAGCGCCAGGTGGGAGTTGGTGTATCAATACCCCAGCTCCTTTTCCCTGCAGAAGTACTTAATCTATGCTGCTCCCAGAGTTCCCAGTGGAACTAAGCTCTGGTTGACAATGATAACTGACTACTAATGCCCCTAGTAAAGGCTGTCTTCCCTTTCCTCTCTGACTGCCTGTCCCTTTCCAATTGGTGCTTCCTGAGATCACCTTCCAAATAAACTCCCCCTGATTTCCTTGTCTCCAGGTCTGTTTCTAGGTAGCCCCACCTCTGAGAAAGACCAGTGAGACAGTGACCACTTACAGATCCACCCACATCCCAATGAACTGCATGGCCCATCCACCCCTATCTTTAAAACATCTTCTGTAAATTGCCAGACATTAAGTATTTCTGGCTTGAGGCTATAGAGTCACTTTCACAACTACTCAACTCTGCAGATGTAGTGAAAGTTAGCCATCGACAATATGTGTGTGGCTCTTTTACAATAAAGATTTATTTGTAAAACAGATGGCCAGTTCCAGAGCTGTAGTTTGCTCATCTCCAGGATCAAACACCTTGAATAATTCAAGACCTTTCACACTCTGACTCTATCCGCTTCTACAGCCTCATGCCTAAATATTTGTCAACTGCTCACTAGGTGCACTCATAACCCTATACAAGCTCTTATCAGGTGCACTCATAACCCTATACAATCTCTCCTTCTGGAGAAAATCACCAGTTACTCCACAAAATTGTCAGTTTGGTAAAGCAAACAAACTTTTCCCCCCAAGATTGGGCTATATGGTTCTTAATGGTGATATGTCGCCTCTCCTGGTCTCACACTCCTCATTTTCCAGGAGTAGAACCACTGCTTCTGCTTGTTTCCATTACTGCTTCCTGATGTAGCTGATCTCACTGCCAGTCACAGAAGCCATATGTGACCCAGACCTGGCCAATCAAAGCCATCCTTTCCCCAGGTCATGTGATTGTTTTAGGGAGAAGCACTTGACCCATTCTGGACCAATGAGAATCTTCCCTGAGGTTTTTTGCAAGGGATGTGCCAGTTCAGGAAGGTGGATGGCCATCCCAGGTACAATTTGAGACCTATTTGAAGAATAAAACCAAGATAAAAAGAGAGAAGGGGAGCTCTGGTGGAGTCAGGCAACAATATCAAAGCACTTATTATGTGCCAGACTCTGAGCTAACTTCTGGTGGTCCCAGCATGAGTAAACTCTGGTGGTCCCTGCTTTCAGATGGCTCAGAGACTGGTGAGGGAAGAAGACAGGTCAACTCACAATGACAATTCAATGTGACAAGCGCTCTTACACGAAGAGGTCTAAAGGAGAGGTACCAAAGTGCTAGGGCTGGCCAGGAATGCTTCTCAGAGGAGGTGCTACTTGAGCTACAATTGGAAGAATGTATTGATGCTAGCCGACAGGAGGATCAGCATTCCAGACAGAAGGAAGAGTGGGGAGGAACTTGGCAGCAGTGAAGCAGTGAAGACTGGGGCATTGAAATGGAGCAGTGGGCTTGGAGGCTGCAGACCTGGACAGGGGCCAGGCTTTCTGGGACAAGCGATACTGTCCTGAGCTGTCTTTGAGAGAGCTCCCCAAGGTTGTGGCTTTGAAGGAGCATTTCCGCTGCACTCACTACTGCACCTATATAGCTCTGATGGTCTCCTCTCTGTTTCTCTCACTCTGAGCCTGACTTTTCCCGGGAATCCAATAGCTGCCACTGAGCCATAACCCTTCTAGACTCTTTTTCCCCATGCTGAGAAAGCTTCTTGAAGTTGCCAGGAAAAAGATCTGGGTGGGGAACTTCAGAGCAGAAAAGAGCTTCTGCAGAGAACAGATGCTTCAGCCTATGAGAGAAAATGGAGGAAAATGGAGAGAGAGATGAACTTTGGCTCTGATTACTGGAAAGAGAAGCTGACCACTCGCTGGAGACGCGCAGAGGAAAGGGAGGATTCGGAGTTGTTTCTAAACTTGGCCGTCTTGCTTTGGAGACCACAGGGTTTGCTAAGCCTTCGACTGGCTGGAGAAGAAACTCAGCTATGGTATTCTGGCTGCTCAGTTGCAGAGAGGGTGGGGACATCTGGGGTTTTTGTGCTGGCTCTTAAACACAGAGTTGGGAAGAAGCTAGGGATGGCTGAGAACCCAGCCTCTCCAATTTACCTCTCCAAACAGGAGTTTGTTGGGCAGCTGAGGGAGCAGGGTTGGAAGATGTCAATTTCAATCCTGCTGTGACCCCTCCTGGCCACCGTAGGTTCCCCCATTTCACCCTTATTCTGCATGTGTGCATCATCAGTTTCCTCAAACTTTCTGTCATTTTCATTGCTGAGCTCGCCTAATGCCTCTCTCCTGGGCTCTGAGCAGCCTCCAGTGGCCCCAGAGCCCAGCATTCAATGTTTTATGAATAAACGAATAATTGATCATGCAGGAAACTCTGTCAGATTGTAGTCACTTCTCTGGGCCTCAGTCTTCACCTCTGTCAAATGGGAATAAGAATGCCTTTAATTGCCTGAGCATGCCTGTTATATATCCGAGTATCATATTTGATGGCAGAACAAATGCCCCAGAGCTTTAACAAAGGACACCTGCTCTGCTGAGTTACTTTGTGCATTGGCTTTGACATCCAGAGGGGTGTGGACATGCTAAAGTCGGCTGCTCTGCAATTCTCGTCTTCCCTTGGCTTATTTTCCCACTTCGAGCTCTCTCTGTGCCCTAGGTGCTTTCCAAACGCAGTTTCTCAAGCCTGTAGTCCCAAGTTGGGTGCCCAGGAAGCACAGTAAGACAGCGTTTACCATGCGTGCCATTTATTAGGAAGAGTCTTCGGATTGACAGCCACAGAGGAGGGAAGAGGGGAAGTGAGCGGAGGGAGAAGTTGAGTCACGACACAGGCTGAACAGTGGCCTCAGCCAACAGCAAGTGTGGTCCTAAAGCGAGAACATTCCTTCAGTGCCATCCAGGCCATCATAACTTACACGGATCGGGGGTTCCCATTGCCACACGGATGTGACCTCAGATGAAGTGGGTCTCTGGAGCTGGGGCCGTCCCTTCAGGGGCCAGTGGCTAAGGCCAGCACTCCCAGACACTGGAGCAACGATGCTTTCCTCGAAGAGGGATCTGAGCAGCACCTCACAATGTTCACTGCACCACTGTCCTCAAAGGAGGGCACTGCTACCTCCACATATGGATGAGGTCACTGAGGTTCAGATGGGTAAACAGTCTCACCCCAGGACACACAGACAGGAGCTGCCAGGACCACCCACTTCCATAGCTTCCTATCTCTCTCACCAATGCCCCCGACGCAGCACAGCCCTGTGCCAAGCGGCCAAAAGCACAAAGCCCGCACCCGAGTCACTTCCCGTCAGCTGGCAGGCCTGCCACCCAGCACCTCGTGGCTTTGCCTGGAGCCCGCCAGGCGAGGTGGCTTCCCTAACCCATCTATCCATCCGCTCGTGTTTATTCTGTGTGCAGCCAACAGCTGCCGGGAGCTGGGCCTGCCAACTCTGCTGCGTTCAGCGATACGCCTCTCCACCCATCTCGGAGAGCTCTCTCCTGCTGGCTCTTTCTGGGAAGCCTGGCTTATTTTTATTTTTTTCTTCCTCCTTCCCAGCGGTGTAGCTGGATTTCAGAAGAACTTGCAAGAGTTGTGGGGAGGGAACTGGATACAACCTCCAAGATCTTGGAGGGTGGAGAGTAGCTGTAAATTTCTACTTTGGACCAAACACCCGCCGTGGCTCATGCCTTTAATCCCAGTACTCTGAGAGGCTGAGGTGGGAGGATCCCTTGAGGCCAGGAGTTCGAGACCAGTCTGAGCAACACAGTGAGACATCATCTCTACAAAAAATTTAAAAAAAGTCAGCAGAGCATGTGGCATATGCCTATGGTCTCTGCTACTTGGGAGGCTGAGGTTGGGGGAGGGCTTGAGCCCAGAAGGTCGAGGCTGCAGTGAGCTATGATCACACCACTGCACTCCAGCATGGGCAACAGCATGAGACCCTGTCTCATAAAACAATGTACTTTAGATTCTAGTTCACTCCCATTTTTTCTTTAGTTTTCTTGTTTCTTACCAACATGTGGCTTTTTAACTTTGCAGGATAAGGGCTGACAAATGTATGAGTGTGGGCTTGGAACATGAATTTGCAAAGGAGACAGCTGGCACATTCTGATCTGTTTTGCTGTGTGACCTTGGCTGGGTGCCTTTACTTCTCTGATCTCCCAATTCCTCATCTGTGAAGTGGGCTAATGATCTCATTTCTCAGATCCATTTGGCGGACTGAATATGAGAGTGTTAGGAAAATCTCAGTGGACCAACTAGGTGCTGAATGATGAGCTCTTGTGTCGTGATCACTCCCCTTGTACTTTCTCTAAGGAGACTGGTGATGGGCCCACGCTCCACTGTTCTGAAAACTCAGATTGGTACTGCGCTTTGCAGTTTGTTGCATAGGAATTGCGTCATCTTTGAAGATGCCATGAATTTTCTCCAGCCTGCAAAGCAAATCTCTTCTCACCTCTTCCGTCCATCTCCGGCTGACCAATGTCTCCCTGTCCTTTGGCTTGAACTCACATATCACCTCCTCTGAGACAGTGGTCAGAGAATGTATTCTGTACAGTAAATAGTTTAGACTTCGTGGGGGTACACGGTCAACGTGCAAAGAGGCACAAACAGTACACAAACGAATGAGGATGGCTGTGTTTCAAGAAAGCAGAATTTATGGACACTGAAATTTGAATGTCATGGAATGTTCAAGTGGCATGAAACATGATCTTGATTGTGTAAAACCATTTAAAGGTGTAAAGACCATTCTTAGCTTGTGAGCTGTAGGAAAGAGGCAGTGGGCGAGGTTTGGCCTGGGGACAGTAGTTCACTAAACTCTGCTCTAGGAGGTCATTGCCAGTCATCCCCTGTCCTCTAGGCAGGCTACATTAAGGGTCTTTCATCAGGGCTTCCAAATCACAGCACTGATGACAGAGCATCATATTTACCTGTCAGCTCCTCTGTGGACCACTAGCTCTCTGAGGGAAGCACCAGATTGAAGAAACATTGTGAGAAGTGATCAGGAGGAGAGAGTAAATGCCTTGCAGTAACGCCAGCGCCCGGAGAGGCGTCGGTTGCTTAGCAGGCCATGGGGGGACTTTCCCTTTCACTGGGGATTTCAGAGAACACTTTGCTCTGTCCAGCTCTCGAGGAAGGTCTGGCACTAGCCAGGCCGGCCCGCAGACATCCAGAGGATTAAACACCTCTCCATGGTGCTGTGCTGCGACAGTCACCATCCTTGTCCACTTTCATGTTCCACTTTTCCACCTGATGCTCCCTTGTAAATTCTTAGAAGTTGTGAGAAGTAAGAATACAGGAATCTTAAAAGCCTTTGATCTCTCTGAGAAGTGCATAGAAAAAAACTGACGTATGTGCCTTCCCTCCTTGCAGCGCTGCCTGAAACAAAGGGGCCCTCTGTACTGTACCCCTGTGACTCCCTGTACTGTACCCATGTGACCCCCGTACTGTACCCACATGGTCCCCTCTATTGTGTGTACATGATTTGCTTGATCTCTCCCAGTCATGTCAGATAAGTCACTCTCCTGGCCTTGCCCCCGCGCCTTTCGTACAATAAATATCAGCATGTCCAGGCATTCGGGGCCACTCCTGGACTCCGCGCCTTGGTAGCAGTGGTCCCCCAGGCCCAGCTGAATTCTTCTCTTATCTCTGCATCCTTATGTCTTTCCTGCGATCTATCGTCTCTGCACACAAAAGAACACCCATTAGACCCTTGGCGGCTGGACCCTGCAGCAGATTTTATTCATCACAAAACCCTCAGCACCAGCACACAGTAGGTAGTCAACAACTACATATTAAGCCCATGTATGGATGAGTGAAGCTTTTAAGCAGCTCCATGTTGCAGATATAAGCTCTATTTTACAGATGTGGAAACTGAAGCTCAGAAAAGGAAAGCGATGTTCTTGACATCATGAAGCTGCAAACGTAACTGAGATGGGGTTCAAACTCCCGAAAGAAGAATGAAAAAGACAGTGTTAATTGAGCAATGTGCCACACACAGTAGTGCTTGGGGCTTCATATGCCTCAGTCCCCACTTACTGGGCACCCATTGTGTGCCAGGACCTGCCTGCTTCATGTCCCTGTAGGTCCAGAACATGGGATTCCTCACTGCCAGAGCACCAGGCTTGTCCTGCCCACGGCTGAGTTCAAGGAGGAATTCTGGAATGCTGAATGCCTCCCATACCTGAGCTAGGCACTTTTCAACTCTAAGTCCTTCATCCTTGCTCACCACATCCCAGAAGTGCAATCTGCAAATCAGCTTAAAAAGTAAATTAATTAATTTTTTAAAAAGGAAAGCCAAAAGCAGTGACAGCCATCCCAGCTGCAGCAACAGCAACATCTGCTGAGTCAGATAGCTTATCCATCCACGATAATCGATGGCTCATCATGCAGCCATTTCCTTCCTCCCAATACACAAATTAATAAAGAAAGGGTCTGGGCTTGCAGACAGCAGAAAGGATACCCAAGGCAAAGTTGCCTCCGGCTGGGAAAAAGTCACCTCCCCGGAACGGTGCCCGCATCTGCTCTGCTGCCGAGGTGGGGGATACTCGAGGCAGACCCCAGCCTCAGCCAGGAGGTCTGCAGCCCACAAGGCTCCCGCGTGGGATTAAGGGGGGTAAGCAGGAACGCCAGCTGTCTAAGGCAGGCCCTCGCTCTAAGTGGCTCCCGATGGCGTGTCTGGTTCCCAGCCCAAATCGAATGCCCCAGCGGCCCCGTTTCATTAAGCAGGCCCAAATGGCAGGAGGCTTTCGTGGGAGAATGAGGCGCTTTCCCGCTCGCGCTGGCTTCTGGGCCAAGCCCCTTGGCCATACTTCACAGGTCCCCAGCGCAGCCCCCTTGGCGAAACCATTGCGAATCCACTTGTTAGCGGTGGCCTGGTTGTAGGATTTAATGGTGGAATAATATTTACACAGCAAGCTCCTCCCGAGGTGTCCTAAACGCTGTAAAAGGGATTTTCGGAGCTTAATGAGAGTTAGTGGATTCGAGACACATAATGTGGCAACTGGTGGCCCTAATCTGATCTGGCCCCTTCCCTACACAGCTAAGAGGCAGTGGGAGGAGCTGTTTTCAGAATTGGCAAAAGTTGCTTCTGACCCCTCCCTCCTCTTCCTTTCTTCCCCTGTGAACTTTGTAATATGATTAGCACCATGCGGCCTGCAATGTTTGCATGTTAGCTGCTGCAGATTCCAATAAACCCCACGCCCACGCCTATAGGTCCAGCCATGGAGCCTCGGAAGGGTGTTGGGGGAGGGTGGGCAGGAAGAAGGTAGGCTTATTTACTTCTTCTCTCTCTCTTTTTCTGAAAAGAGAAAAAGGCCTCCGCCTCCAGGGTTCAAGCAATTCTCCTGCCTCAGCCTTTCAATTAGCTAGGATTACAGGCACCTGCCACCACACATGGCTAATTTCTGTACTTTTAGTGGAGATGGGGTTTCACCATGTTGGCCAGGCTGGTCTCAAACTCCTGACCTCTGGTGATCCAGCCATCTCAGCCTCCCAGACTGCTGGGATTACAGGCAAGAATCTTGGTTACTATAGTAAAGGTGGAGTGTGCTAATTCCAGAAAATATGTATATTTTTGCTCTTTCCCTTCATTTTGTTTCCAAACGTTGGTCATCACATATTCCCCTGAAAGAGTTCTGCTGGGTGTCCCTAGAGGAAGACTAGAAGTCTAACAGCCCTGGTGGGAAGGTAAAGTTTTCTCAACATCAATCATTCAGGGAAGACCACCGGGGTCCCATGAGAACTGCTTGGATTCTAAAGTCAACTGGAAGTGGGCTTCCAGGCGAAGGCAGAGGAGAGGCCTTAGATACTGTATCATCCAGAAGTTTCTGTAGACAGACCATGGCTTGGATTAGCTGTCTCAATTTCACCCTCTATTTGGAGATAGGTGGGGGAAACATTAATATGCAAATTCCTGGGTCTTACCTATCAGGATTCTGGTTCCATAGATCTGAGAGAGAAATCCAGAAATCCTTCCTTTAAAAAAGTTCCATGGGAGCTGGAGGGCTTTTAGGGTAGTAAAATTATTCTGTACATTATTAGGATGGTGGATACATGTCATTATACATTTGCCAAAAACCATGCAAAGTACAGTTCCAAGAGCGAACCCTAATGTAAACTATGAACTTGGGTTGATAATGATGTGTCATTGTTAGTTCATCTATTGTAATCACGTTGATGGTGGGGGAGGCTATGTTGGTGGGTGAGGGATATGTGGGAACTCTCTGTACTTTCTTCTCAATGTTGCTGTGAATTTAAAGTTGTTCTAAAAAACAGTCTATTAGAAAAATAGAAGTTCTATGGACTTAACGCAATCATCAATAACTAGAACACCTTTCCCTGTCCAAAACCGTTCCATGGGTTCTCAGTGTCCTCACAATGAAGCCATGCTCCTTAGCCTGGTCTCCAGGGCCCTGTGAGGTCTGGCTCTGCTCTTCTCCCCATCACTCCTTCCTCAGCACTTTTAAACATCTCTGAGTCCTGGGATAAACTCATTCTCATTCCAGAGTCTTCACTCAGGCTGTTCTCTCTACAAGCATTTTTCCCCTCACCTCACCATCCTGGTTTGCCAAAAAAATTTGTACATGTTCATCAGGTCTTGGTTTAGGGGTCATCTCTTCCAGGTATCCTTCCCTGATTGCCCTTGACTGAATCAGGTGGTTTCCCTATGTTTCCACAGCACACACACTCCCCACTTTGCATCTCCCAATTTGTCACTAATCACTCTCATGTATAACTGTGTTCACTTCTCTCTCCCCTGAAACACTACCAGCCCAATGAAGTCCCATAATTTCTTTACTATTAAATCCTCAATGTAAGCACAGGGCCTAGCACATAGTGGGTGGTCAAAAAATGTTGATTGAATGGATAGCTGAACCCAGTGGCTTGCACACCCTTTCACTCCTCCCATCTTATGTCCAGTTTCTCTGCACACACAAGTCTTGACAGTGGCTGAGGCATCCTGGCAAATTGCTGGCTTCATTCTCACGGCTGTCCGCTTCAGACCTATTTCTCTGTTAGGTGAACAAGATCCCACAGGTCCCTGATCCGCACTGTAGACTTCTGGATGCTGCGACATCTCAAGGATGGTGAGGTGGAGTCTGTTCCTGGGACATCCTGCCATGCCCCCTGTAAGACGGAAGGGCAAGATTATGCAGTTCATGCCAGCAGCTCCTCACTGTGCCATCACAGCAAGCCTCCCAGGTGAGCTGGCACAGATGATGGAACCAAGAGCGAAGAGGACCAGGAACAGACACGAGCTAAAAGCCTGTCCTGCCCCTTGTTCCATATTCCAGGTACTCTCCACATCCTTGGTGTGCTGTTTAGGTAGCAGTTCTGTAATGAGTCTGAAAGTGATGGATGACTATGGGCCATTTACCGGGGAAACCACGCCCCATGTTCTCTATTTGGAAGAGTACCTTCTGATCGGGCCATAATCTCTGCAGAAAGACTCACCTTTGGGAAGCTCCTTTCCTCCCACTCCCTCATTACAGCCTTTCTATGACTCTGCAAATTGTACAGAAACTAAGGCTCAGAAGCGACAATGGGTTTGTTTCCCTGATGCCATCCAAAGGATCAGTCTATGCTCTAAGCAGGAACCAAAATCCAGTCCAGGTACCTTAAGCAGGAAGGGATTTAATACAGGGAATCCAGGGCATGTAAGACCACTGAAAGGGCAGAAGGAGCGAGTTCTAGGTGAAGTTTCCTAGAATAACTCCCAGAATACACAGAGCAGAGGCACCTGGACCTGGACAGCTGCTGCCAGACTATGCCAGATGCAAGGCATTGTTGCACTTCTACCACCACTGCCTCTTGAGGTCTAGGTGTGGGAGAATGAAGGGGGGTGCCTGTTGCAGGAAAACCTCCAGTTACTACCACCACACTATTTGCCAATAACAGTAGCCACAAGCCACCAGAGGATGGACTCACAGTAGCTTCCTAAGTCTCACATCAATACCTCTCACTGGCAGGAACAAATATGCATCCAGAACCCTTGCTTCTAGACAATCTAGAAATATCCTTCTTGGGCCAGGCGTGATGGCTCACGCCTGTAATCCCAGCACTTTGGGAGGCTGAAATGGGAGGATCACCTGAAGTCAGGAGTTCACAACCAGCTTGGCCAACATGGTGAAACCCCATTTCTACTAAAAAAAATTACAAAATTTAGCCAGGCATGGTGGCAGGCACCTGTAATCCCAGCTACTTGGGAGGCTGAGGCTGGAGAATTGCTTGAACCCAGGAGGCGGAGGTTGCAGTGAGCCGAGATCATGCCATTGCACTCCAGTCTGGGTAACAGAGAGAAACTCCATCAAAAGAAAAGAAAAGAGAAGAAGAAAAGAAAGGAAGGAAGAAAAAAGAGAAACATCCTGCTTTGTTTCACAGCTTCTCCAGGCCAAAGAAAGTGGAATGAAAGTTCAGTGAAGCCACGCAGAGGACCCAGTACTTAGGAAACCCGAGGCTGAAATCCAGCTCTGCCACTCTCTAATTGTGTGATTTTGGGCAAGTGACAAAAATGTGCTTTGCTTTCTTGTTACTATGATGTGACAATGCCAGCAACCATCTCCTAGCAGGGCTGAAAAGGTTAAATAAGATGTGCTTGCACAGTGCTCCGTGCAGAGCCTGGAATACCATAAGTTCTCAGCGTATGGGAGGCAGTGAGACTATTATTATTACCACAGTTTTAGAAAAGACTAGTTCCCCTCATCTCTCTACCATCACCAGCACACACACAAAAAAAGTCAGATTACACAACCACACAAAGTATTTTCATACCACTGCTGAGAACAAGGAATGCTTGGAGAAATATAATTTAGATGCAGAATTCTTGAATTAGTGGGCTTTTGGGGGGCAATGGGAAAGAATACTGGAAGCTAAGTTTATTGAAGGGAAAGCTTATTATATGATTAATCTCCTTCTGTGGGGCAGCTCTGAGAAGGGAGGAGAAAGAAAGAGAAGTTCTTGGCATTCGTTCTCCCAGAAGCAAATGAATGCCTCACTTTGCCTGGGACCACAGAGCTGGTGAGGGAAATAGGGGAATATCTTCATCTCCAGCCAGTGTTTTGGGAGGATGGAGGAGAGTCATTAGTCTGTCCCTAAAAAGGCAGCTGAATCAGCAAGAAGAGAGGAGACATGACAGTCAGGCAGCCCTGTGTGTCCCCGCCCCCCAACACTCACCTCTGAAATGCGTGACTGTGGGCAAGTTGTGTTCTTCCTAGAACCTCTTCTTTCACATCTGCAAAGTGGAGGTGATGTCTTCTCCCTGCTGGATGGCTATGAGGGCAAAAAGTCAGGCCATACACTGAGCGTTCTGCCTTCCTGCTCCTGCCCACAAGTCTGCCAAAAACCACTGGGATTTATGAGCTCAAGCCAAGGGAGAAGGTGTGTGATGGGGTGTCTAGTCCAGGACAAAAGTCTGATCTGGGCTTCCGTACCTCGTGGAAGCTGGAACTTACACCTACAGCAGCCAAGATGCCTTTTGTAAACCAGCCCACATTGCTTTTTTTTCCATGCAGGGAGAGTGAAGAGACTCGCCAGGCAGAAAAGGCAATAAGGGGACCCTTTCCTATCACAGTTTCAATGGTCAGGTATCGAGGTGGCTACTTGCAGGTCGCAAGCATCCTCAGACAGCAATGGAAGAGAAAAGCCACTCATGGACGGTGGTGTGTCTGAGTCGGAAGATGCCTCCCCATCCCTGCCACGCTTTGCATAAGTTGCTACGGGTTTCGAGATGGAGGCCCCTCTCCCACGGAAGTGACCGATGTGATTAAGGGGCCATGATCGGCATCCTGGGGCCCTTTGCAGCAGGCATGACAACTGGATGCCCATTTGAGCGCCTGAGGATGGTGGTCCGGAGGGGCCTGCAGGCGTGGCGGGAAGGCTGGATGAGCCCACCTAGCAGCCGGGCCCGCACCTGGCTGGCTGCGGCATCCTGCTCACCGTCTGGCAAATAGACAGATTTTCACAAACCAGATTCCTCTTCACAGGCCTGGGCCCTTCCTGTCCAACTGTTCCGGCATCTGTTTCTCTTAAAACGTATTTATTACACCGAGAGGAATAATAATCGGGCCAGGTCCGAGGCCCTGGAGGCAGCGGCAGTTTCTCTTCCCAGGGCTTCCTAGGGAAGCGTTTGTGTCAGAGAAAATGGAACAATGCTTAACCTAGGAAGAGTGTGCCCTTGGTCACTGGAGTTGGAGAGGGACTGGACATTGGCCCAGGGTCTGAGGCTGAAGGAGAAATACTGGGGTTGGCGGCTGGGGGCTTGATCTGGACTCTACCTGTGGGCAGTGTGGGTTTGGGCAACTTCCTGAATCTCTCAGAGCCTCCGTTTCCTTCTCTAGGAAATGGGGGCGAGCCTGCACGATCTCCAAGGTGATTTGTTTCTTGTTTTGCCTGTGGGTGATTTAAAGAGTTGATGCCTGTGGAATTCAGCCTTACCTGCACACCCAAGAGTATGCATTCATTCATTCATTCATCCTTTCATTCATCAGATTGTTCAAAGAGCAAATTACTGTCTATAAGACACTGGAGATACAAATGGTGATTTAAAGAAAACAGGGAGCCAGGCCACTGGAAGCATGCTTCCCACCACTCAGATAATGTGACTATGTGTACACACATCAGTGGTAGCTAGTGGCCATGGCCCTGTTTTGCCACGTGTCACGAATGGCATTAAGCACCTTACAAACATCACCTTCTCTGATATTCCCAATAGCCATATATATACATATATATATGGCTATTGTATATATATATATATGGCCATATATATATATATATATATATATATATATATATATATATATGCCTTTGTCTCTTTAGGTGATACTGGGGGAAACGGAAGCCCAGAGAGGCAAAGCAACTTATCCAAAGTCACACAGCAAATACACTGACAGTAAATACCCTGGATGAGGATTTCACTGGTTGATTGACCACCCTGGGCTCCTATTTAAACGGCTTTGCAGCTTTTGAAGATTTGTTGCTGCCTGGATCCTATGGGATTTCTAAGTAGCCTTCTGAGGTTGCTGGTGAGGATGGTGAATCCCGCCTGACTGGTGAGGAAGCAGAGGTCTATGGATGGAAGGTGATTTCCTCAAGGTCACAAAGCAAGTTAGCAGAAGCACTATCTGTAAATACAAAACTGTAAACCTAAACCTCTCGCCATTTTCTCATTCGTCCCCTCACTTAACAGGTACCCTATGTAGTTGATTCAAATGCACTCATTTAGCTTTTCACATCTCTGAAATCAAGTTTTATCTTACAATGCTTGACATGCCAAGGTTCAAATGGTGGGGTTTTTTTTCTTAGTGAAACGTAAAACAATGATGTAAGTCGCAAGCAAAGGCCTATTGAATGGTATTTACTGAGCACCTATTATGTGCCAGGGTTGGACATGGTTTCCACTGCTCTTCTCATCCATGGAGCAGGCCCCTGGCAAGCTGAGATTCTTGGGAAGTCCTAGGAAGATGGATTTTAGGTGTCAGGGTTTGGTTCTTTTCACCATGTTCATTTGCCAGCTCTGTTAAGGAACTGGGGTTGCAGACAGATTCCATTTTGTCGGTGGAGGTTGGGGGTGGTATTAACCATCTCCAGCCTCTCAGAAGCCCTCATTGAGGAGCCTAAGAGCTGAGTCTCTGTTCAGTCTGTCCAGGTGCCCTGCCCTCCATCTCCACTCAGACAGACACCTTCCTCAAGTCCCCTGGGCCCAGGGAGACTGAGCTGCCCCCTGCAGTCCTCATGGGGGCTGTAGTGATGATCTTAGGGCTGCTGCTCTGAGCTTCTGGAACACTTGGGGTAGAATGATTTTGTCGGCTTAGCCACTGCTGATTCCCCAGAGGCAGGAGGAGCCAGAGCAGGGGGTGCAAGTGGCTGCAGTCAAAACACGGTGATGAGTTACTTTGCTCCCAGGAGACGGAAATGGAGGCATCGAGCTGGGACAGAACAGCCGGTGCTGGGAGCTGACTGCCTGGCAGGGCTGGGCTGTGATAGGAAGATGAACGTGGCTGCTCTGTGAAGGTCTGCGGGGCCAGCAAGGAAAATTGAGTCATAGCATCAAGGTGTCCAGACATTTGGAGCAGGTATGGGTAATTTACCCCTTCGTGGTCTGTCTGTCCCTTAGACAAAGGAGAAGAGCAGGCATCCTGGGAAAGAGGGCAGCCCAGGAAGGAACATGGCAGGTCCTCCATAAGTGGACGCATCCCTTGGGAGGCAGAAAGTATCATGCAGCAGAGCCAGGCTGGAACTGGAAGACAGTTTAGAGACCACGCCCATCATGTTCTTACTTTTATAGCTGACATGGAGACCAGAGAGGATTGGACCACCAAAGTCACACAGCAAGTTTCATCACCAGCAAAGTGGGCATAAAACACCTCCTTTTTCCTGGTAAAGTGTTTTCAAAACCATGCCATCATAATACACACATACACAGAGTCACATATAGGCATACACATACACATACACACACACACATATGCATACATAGACACAAACACACACACACACATACATAGACACATATACACAAAGTGGCTTTCCTATCATAGAAACACTTAAAGTAAAGGATTGCCAAGTAAAAAAAATTCTGAAGATGTTTTTTACTTACATTCATAAGGTTATACATTGGAAGAGTAGATCCAGGTGTGTCAAATGGTCTTAGGGAAAAGAAGAGCTGTTGTTGACTATAATTGGCAAACTCTGGGTTACATAAAGTTAAATCTTTCTTTATTGCAGGGCTTATCAGAGCATTTAAAGGGATATTGTACATTCCCAAGCAATGAATGGGGAGGATAGCATATGGATGAAAGGAGGCCAAGAATATTAGTTTCACCCCATTATTATCTTTCTTAGAACTATTAAAGAAAAATGTATTGATTGATAATGCTAGGATAACAAAGAATAAAATAACTGTGAAGACTTGTATCCATTCATTCATCCATCCATCAGTCCGTCCATCCAACTAACCACCTATCCATCCATCGGTCTAATCATCCATGAATGAATCAAGCCAACCATTCATTCATCCATCTGTTCATCCAACCCTCTAACCATTTGCCTGTCCAACCACTGCTCTATGCATCTATTCATCCATCTGCCCATTCCAAATCCCTTGCACCCACCTGCCTATCCACCTAACTTTCAATCCATCCATCCTCCAAATATTCATTGACTACCTACTAAATGTCAGGTACTGTGCCAGGACTAGCAGTCTTCCGTGAGAAGGGGACAGTGGGTGTAAAAACACTCGTTGTTTAACAAGGTGCATGCGATTTGGCGAAGGAGAGGAGAAAGGCAAATACGCTGTAAATATGTCTGCCTGGAGCTCCCTGTAGTGAAGGTGTGGAGTGTTAGGGTTGAGGTTGGAAGGTCCCAAGTAGAGGTCCTCTAACCTGCCCCAGGGAGTGTGCGCATTATCCTTCAGGCGCATTGCGTATGTCTGGGAACCTCAATGTCCTTGCCTGTACAATGGGGTTCTTAACCATAATTACAGATCTTGGGAGAAGCAGCACCCCTCATCCACCCACTTTTTATAGTCACGATTTTGCACGTGTTTGTGTGTGCTTGCTTGTGATCTGCACGTGTTGCACTTGATAATCAGCGTCTCCACACTGGACTGTGGGCCCCTTTGGGGCAGGAACTTGTGTGTTTTTGCTCCTCAAAGCACCTTTCAAGCCTAGCAAGGAGCAGAACATGGCTTAAGCATTTGCTAAATGTCTGATGAAAGGCCTCCCAAATGGAAGAAGGAATAAAGGTCTCCCTGTGCTGGCTTTCGAGAAGATACAGAGTCAGGGGAACTTACAGTGCATGGCCTGGCCTGCGGTAGGTGCTCGAGAGATGTGAGTGTGCATCTTCCTGCCTGACCCTGCACTGACACCCAGCCTGAGAGTAGCGCGGGTCTGAGCTCTCCTTGGTAGTGGCCAGGGCTGCTCATTGAGGTCCTTTCTATCTGCTGTGGGGCCTTGGAGTCCATTCTAAGCTCTGGAAGCAGCTGCTCATGAATCAGCCCCACCAGGCTGACGATGACAAGGCCTCTTGGATGGAAAGAAGATGGAAAGGCTTCTTTGGAGGAACTTTCCAGAATGAGCTAACTCAACAGTGGCCACATCAAGGCAGAACAGATGGAAATTATGAAGGGCCTCCTCCTAACGCAAAGTCAATTACCTTCTCTTTAATTTGGAGAGGTCAAGACCAAACTGGAGCCCTGAATCCACCCAGCACAAACAACCCCATGGCGTTCTCCATTTATGAGCGGGTTTAGGTCACCCACGGCGTCAGTTGAGCCAACTCAGGTCCCCATCCCTGGGCCTTCGGGAGGAGTCTGAGAACCTGCCTAGGCAAAGTCATCTGCTGTGGAGCTTGGAGCTGTGCTGGGGACAGGAGTGTGCTCAGTACATCTCAGGGGCTGCTTGGGGAACCTGTCTTGGGGAGACGTGGCTGGACCCATCTGAGCTGCAGCCAGGTGGGTAAGTGGGGGGATTCCAGAATCAGCCCACCTGAGTTCACAGCCCAGCTTTGCCACTTACTACCTACATGACCTGAGCTATTCACTGCCCTCCCCAGGCCTCCATTTTCTCATCTGTGAAATGGGAATAACAGTACCTACCTTATCGAATGAGTGCATGGGTGAATAAACTGCCACCTTATTATTGTGGGCACAAGAATAGCTCCTACCTTGGAGGGTCATGTGAGGATTAGGTGTCAACACTCGTAAGGTCCAGCACAGGACCCAGCACGTAGCAGGTGCTCAAGAAATGTGGCTCTTATGATCATCACATCCTTTGTGCTTCCCTAAATTCTCACTCCATGTGGTTGTCCATTTTTCCCTGGGATTAGGCTCTGACTTGCCCCAGGATTTTTGCTCATCTCCCTTTGAAGCTCCCTACAGCACCATTATCACACTGAATCCCCCCGTGTCCAACTTTCCTGCTGGTTTACCCACCCCTGCCTTTAGACTGCATTTTGTCCTAGTCACGTTCCACCCCCTTGTCATCTGGGAAATATCTGCTGCCTTCGTAAGTGACAGACCCCGTTCTGCTATTAACTGGCTGTGTGATTTTGAGAATGTCACTCTATCTTTCTGATTCTCAGCTTCTTGCCTACAATAGGGAAACAACATCAGCAAGCTCACAGGCTCACAGGAGGGCTTAATACAGAGATGGAGTTCAATTGCTTAGCCCATAATAGGACCTTACGAAAATACCAGCTCATCTTTCTCTTATAACCTGTGTGACTTTTGGAGCAAGTTCTTGAGGCTCTCTGTGCCTCTCTGCAAAATGCAGTTTATTCTCTGCAAAATGTGGTTAACAGCAGTGCCTACGTCATCCTGCGCTTTTGGGATTCAATGAGTTAAAATGTGTACAGCACTTGGAAGCAGGAACAGTATACAGTGAGTGATTCCTACCTACTATTTGTAGTGATAACAGTGAGATAATTCTTTCTCTTCTGCTCCTCTCTGGCTGTTTCTGGACTGAGTTAGAGCTAGGCCTATTGTGTGGCAGATGCTTGATCAATATTTGTGGGCTGACTCTGTGGGAAACTCTTGAAATATTCGCTAGCAAAGCCCCTCTGCAGGTGTGCACTGCTGCTGGGGCTGGTCATCGACGATGCCTCGTCTTCAACGTTTCGAGACTCAGCACCTTAATTGGAGATTACGTCATGTCAACACTGAATGAAAAGCACCTATAGGCAGAGGCTAACTCTAAGTGTTGCAAAATGGACAGAATTTTGTATAAGAGAAAGATGGAAAATGTATGTATTGGGAATGAGAGGGAAAGAGGGGTGACTCATGACATCAGGACAGAAGCATGGAAGACTGACTTCCTTCTTATCTTCCTTCCTTTCTTCACCCAATATTATTAAGCACTGCTCTATTCCCAGCCTGGAGCTAGACTCCAGCAGTGGACAAAACATGTATCCTGAACTTGCTGGACTTTGTATGTTCAGTGGAGGCAAAGAGGAGCCCCGGAAGGCCTTAGAGCTGAGATGACTGAGTTGAGTTTTGGTATCTGTCACCTTCAAAACCCTGCTTGGGGATTCTTCTTTCTTGGGGGGGGTCTCTCAATCACATGTCATCATGGTGGACAGATTCTAAGAATCTTTCATTTATTGGCAAAGCAACCATGCATATATCCCCACTCTGCTCAGGAAGGATGACCCTAACAAATCCCATTGCAAAGTAAGGTGTGATGGAAGAATGGCCATTCAGACCATTGTCCCTGGTTGAGTAAGTGTCAGTTCGACCACATGATGCATATGGCAGGGTCATTAACACCAACAGTCAGAGGCACAGTGATGGACATGGAAGGATGTCCATGGCATCCTATTAAGAGAAAGAGGAAGTCTTCCTGAGGTATGCCAAACTGATTCTGTTTACTGATAGCTCAAAAATAGATAAAAGTACTGGGAAGAGAGGTTGATTAATGGGTACAAACATACGATTTGATATAGGAAATAAGACATAGTGCTTGATAGATCGGTAGGGTGACTACGATTTACAGCAATCTATTGTATATTTCAAAGTAACTAAAAGAGAACAATTCAAATGTTTCTAATATAAAGAAAAGACAAATATTTAAGGTGATGGATATCCAAATTATGTTGATTTGATCTTTACAAATTATATGAATATATTAAATTATCACAAGTACCATGAAAATCTGTACGCCTATTATGTCTCGATAGAAAAAGAAAATTCAAATATTAAAAAAAATAGACAAAGGTAAACAATACATTGTTGAGGCTCACAAACATATAAATAAAATTATAAAGAACAGCAACGACTGAAAAATACTGAATTCAGGTTGGCGGTTACTCTGTGGGGAAGGAGGGAACAAGACCCATGTGATGATGTAAAAGGCCAACAATCATTCTGGTCTTTTGCTTAAACTGGGTTTTGGATAAAAGGCATTCACTAATTGCTATTTTTACACCCTACCTACACAATAAATATTCTCATAACTCTACCCGATATTTAATTTCATTTCTTCAAAGAAAATGGATTACAATACCTTATTTGAAAAGGGGAACAAAAAACAGTTTTGAAACAGGAAACCAATGTGATTCTATTTCTCTTTCATCGTTTTAAACATGCAAAATAACAGTATTCATTTTCAACACGACCTAGGGCAAGTTACATCTCTTCTCTGGACTTCAGTTTCCTTACCTATAAAATGGGAATAAAGAAATGACAGAAAGCCTGTGATGTGCTTAATGTGATGCTTGGCAGATAGTAAGTGCTTAATAAGTAAACTGCCCCCAAAGAGTTGCCACTTTTCAGACATTCAGCCAATGATCTCCCTCTCTCCCTCCAATTGATAAGCATTTGTTGCCATTGATCTAAGGACTCTTGGAACCGACCTCCACTTACAAGCTGGCTGGATGAACCAATGTTCCTCATTCCTTCCATCATGGTGCAATTGCCTACGGCTCCAAAAGCACTCTTGGTCAGTGGCCACTCTGAGACAGAGTCTCACTCTGTTGTCCAGGCTGGAGTGCAATGGAACAATCTCAGCTCACTGCAACCTCTGCTCCCAGGTTCAAGGGATTCTTGTGCCGCCTCCTGAGTAGCTTGGATTACAGGCATGCACCACTATGCCCAGCTAAGTTTTTTGTATTTTTAGTAGAAACAGGGTTTCACCATGTTAGCTACTCTGGTCTTGAACTCCTGACCTCAAGTGCTCCACCTGCTTCAACCTCCCAAAGTGCTGGGATTACAGGCGTGAGCCACTGTGCCCAGCCACCAACATCCACTCTTTACCTCACCTGGGTGCATCTCCATCTCCTTTTGCTAGTTAAGGTACCCACTTGCCAGATGTCACTTGTGTTTGTTCCCAAACCTGCTTATTCCAGTTATACTAGCCAACATAATAAGATCATTTAGTAAACATTAGAGAAACCGGTGATTCTGAGTGTACAAGGAAAAGCTGCCATTTCCAGGAAAATTAAGTCCACTTCTTGAAAAGGTTTTTAAAGGTGAGTTGTGTAGTTCTATAGTTTCGTTTTAAAGGTGAGTTGTATCGTTTTTTAAAGGTGAGTTGTATGGTTCTGTAGTTTTTTTTTTTTTAAGGTGAGTTGCTTTTAAAAACTATATATATAGGCCAGGCATGGTGGCTCATGCCTGTAATCCCAGCACTTTGGGAGGCTGAGGCGGGCAGAACATGAGGTCAAGAGATTGAGACCACCCTGGCCAACATGGTGAAACCCCATCTCTACTAAAAATGCAAAAATTAGCTGGGTGTGGTGGTGTGCGCCTGTAGTCCCAGCTACTTGGGAGGCTGAGGCAGGAGAATTGCTTGAACCCAGGAGGCAGACGTTGCAGTGAGCTGACACCATGCCACTGCACTCCAGCCTGGTGACAGAGGGAGACTCTGTCTCAAAACACACACACACACACACACACACACACACACACACACACACACACACACACACACAAAACTATATATATATTAAGGTAAAGCAAGAAAACTGTAAGAGATTGATGAGGAGAATCCTAAAAGATGGAGAAAAGTCCAGCATTCAGGTGGCTGTTTAAATGTTTTCTATCCTTGCTCCATTAAAAATAAATGAAATCCAGATGTTGGTAACAAGCAGTGAGGCATTATGACTCTGAGTTTCCTTAAGGAAGATAGGCTGGAAGAGATCTCCAGGCAACCAGGGTAAGTTGCAACATAGAGCCTCTGCCTGGTGTCAAAAGTTTGGTGAATAAATGTACACCCTATGCTTTAAGCAGAAATAGAATATTACTTTGTTTTATCCAAAACAAAGTAATATTCTATTTCTGCTTAAAGCATAGGGTATACATTTTTTCTTCCTTCCTTCCTTCCTTCCTGTCTTCCTTCCCTCCCACTCCCTTCTTTCTTTTTCTTTCTTTTTCTTTCTTCTTTCTTTCTTTTTTTCTTTCTTTCTTTCTTTCTTTCTTTCTTCCTTTCTTTCTTTCTTTCCTTCTTTCTTTCTTTTTCTCTCCCTCCCTTCCTTCTTTCTTTCCTCTTTTTTCTTTAGAATTTTGAACCATGTGACTCTATCACTGATTGATTAAAAAGTCAAATTTTAAGTGACACATTCAATGTATGAATGTGTCACTGAAAAAAGATTCCTTGTATTAATTGACTTACGAGGTAAAGTGACTGAACTTTTGGTTCTGATTTGATTCTAATCCCAGACAACAAAGCTTCTACTCAGCCTGTTTGCTAATTTTTCTATAATGATCATGTATTCCTTCTGCAGTTATATACACATACACAGATATGTGTGTGTATATATCACAAACACACAAATTTTTTTTAAAGCTCAAACAGACCTCCCTGTGGCTTCCAGAGCCCTGCTCCCAGGTGAACAGCAAGCTTTCTCTCCTGGAATCCTGTTTTTCCGCCTTGCCCCGCTCACTCTGACACATGTTTGCAGGCTGATAAAGGTGTGCTGTGTCGCTGCTGCTGCTTTTAATTAATTTCTGACATGAAAGCTCCCAGTCCCTCCTCCTGCCTCAGAGACCTGCACACAAACTTGCCTCTCACTTTCACAGGAAGCAGCTGCCCAAGTGTAGCAGAGTTTCCAAAAAACAAGGAGGGGGGGACCTCACACTTCTTTTTTTTTTTTCCCCATTTGCACTGATTTGCATATTAATAGTTTGCATATTAACCATCGACTTCAGAGGGTGGGCGGGCTAATGAATGCAGCAATCTCCTCAATTTTAACTCAATTTGCCTCATCCATATTCCAATGACTTTGGGGATTGGTGTTCAGCCTTCGTTGAAATTATCCGAGGCAGACCCAGTGTGGGCTGCTCTACCATTAATCCAATTAATTAGCCCCATGGATACGGCCGCCTGGGCTAGGGGCCTTTGTTCAGTGCTGGGGGCTAATGACAGCCCCAATCTGATGGGATAATGAGGGGAGCTAAGGACGGTTTGACCCCAAGTCTGGGACCTGGGTGGTGTTTGGAGCAGGGAGGGGAGGGTGGCTTTTTTGGGGGAGTGGCAAATCACAGGGAGACAGCTGCTTTCCTTCCCTACACCCTCATGCTCTCATTCAGTCACTCAAGTCTTGCCCTCGCTCACTCCTTAGCATGAGATGTCTCCCATGTGCCCCTCCACACTCACTCTCCATCCCTCTTCTCCCTGCTTTGTGCCCCAGGGAAGGCTGAGCTACACTAAGGGGCCCTGGAGCCTTCCAGCTTCTGGGCAGTTCCCACCAATGGGAGGTACAGGCAAGAGGAGGAAAGGAGGAGAAAAGAGATGAGAGTATTGATTCCCTGCTTTCCTCTCTGCCGGACTGCAGTCCGGCTAGGTCCCTCTACCAAAGGTCACATCCCTTGCCAAGCAGCCCTCTCCAATAGCTACTCTCTCTGATGCCCTGCAATAGCCCTCTGGCCTTGTTCCTTCAGGCTTAGGGATGGTGACAGCTCCTTATTCTAGAAGTCCTAGGGTGATCGGTGGTCTGCTATGGTTATTTTCAGATCCTTTCCATCATCACAGCCTCTTTGAACGTGCCATCTGTTCCCTGCTGGGACCCCGACGGGTACCCACCCCTCATTCCTTCACTCTTACAGTTTTTCAACCGCATAATCATCACTCTTTCAAAGATGATCATGAGGACTAAACCATACGCTACATTTCTAACACGCTCAGCAAGATTCCTGACATACACGGAGTTCAGTAAATGTTGGCCACATTTAAGTGTAGATACAGATAACCTAGCTAGTTAGATGAAGTGTCCTTTAAACGAATCCCATGAAATAATAGCCCCGTGAGGCGCTTTTTGATCAAAGGATTTCTTGGGAATCAACGTCTCGGAGCCCAGCAAATCCGCTTCTTGGAGATTCATAATATGTGTTATTATAATAAAAGTGATGAGAAGTCCTGCAGTAAAGAAAAGCTTGGATTTCGTGTAAATTCAAATATTCCTAGAATATATCATCTCTCATATCCATTTCCCATTTGAGGAAACTAAAGCACCAAGAGATTCTTGTGCAGGATTGCTCAAAGCCCACATAGAAACCGGCTCCTGAATTGAGTCTCTGTATTTGTGTGTTTCGGGGGAGATGGGGAGATAAAGGAGGTAAACTGCCTGTCATTTTGTGTGGCATTTGAGGTGGCTGGGCAGGAGAAGGAGGAGACCTGGTGGAAAGAGCATGGGTTGCAAACAGGTTGAATCCCTGCCGAGCTCCTTATTAGCCATATGGCCTGAGAGAAACTGCTGCAACCTCTTGGAACCTCAGTCTTCTTATCAACAAAATGGGAAGGAAAATTCCTATCATACCCAACTATGGGAGGATTCAGAACAATCAGCTAGTTGAGCAGAAAGCTTGTAAATAGATTTCCTCTGTGACACCTCTCCATGATTCTGCAGGAGGAGGCCCCAATACTGTGACTCATGGAAGGGAAGCGCCTGCTTCCTTCTTAATCGGGTCTCCTTAATTTAAAATTCTATTTACAAACATTTATCTTTAAAAAGTCCAGTATGGTGGCTCATGTCTGAACTCCCAGCTACTCAGGCGGCTGAGTCTGGAGGAGATCGCTTGAGCACAGGAATTTCAGGCTGCAGTAGGCTGTGATTGTGCCATGGAACTCCAGCCCAGGCGAACAGAGCAAGATCCCTTCTCTGAAAAAAAAAAAAAAAAAAGGAAAAAAAAACCGAAGAAATATTTGGACAAATATGCAAAACTATATGCCCAATGACGTCCATTTTAGAGTGGTTTGCATGAATAAAAAAATTATAAACAACCTACATATCCAACAAAAGGGGACTAAGTAAAGAATGGGGCTTCCATGCAATGAAATTCTATGCAGCCATTTTAGATCAAAAAACATCTTTTTGAAAATCTTGGGATTCACCTTTTTATAAAATCTTGGAATTCTCCTTTTTCTTCAAACTATATTTTATGTATAAAATTCAACTACATTTTTTTTAAATTAGAAAAAAAAAAGTTGCTTCAGTTATGGTAAGGTAGGGAAACAGGGATCCTGCCTGTTAGCCGCTCCCGACACCGAGCACCCAGTACCCCTTAGGTACCTGCCTAGGTCTCCAGGACTTAAAGTGATGACACAGGGATACAACTTACACAGGAGCAGATATTATCATCTCAGTACTTCATGCTATAAGGATACAACTTACACAGGAGTAGACGTTATCTTCTCAGCAGTTCATGCTATAAGGATACAACTTACACAGGAGCAGATGTTATCTTCTCAGTACTTCATGCTATAAGGATACAACTTACACAGGAACAGACGTTATCTTCTCAGTACTTCATGCAGGTGTCACGTGCTGCCTTCTATTGTCTAATTTTCACAACAAGCCTGCTACAAGATGAACACTCACTTACCAACCCATTTTGCAGATGAGAAACTAAAGTGTCTAGGCCAAGATCCCTGCGTAGAAAAAGAAAGAACTGGGATTTAACCACGGAAGTCTGAAACCAAGGGCTGTGTTCTAATGGGAACGTGTGGAGTGGAAAAGTCGGCTAGTGACTTACTATGCAGGATAGCAGTTTCCTGGTTGTGATCACGGACCATGTTATGTAAGTAAGATGGGGGAAGCTGGATGAAGAACACACAGTAACTCTGTGAGGTTCTTACCACTTTTTATAAGTCTTAAGTTATTTCTATGTAAAATAAAATTTAAAAGAGCATGTCAAGTGAGATCCCATTTGGTTGTGTGTGTGGGTGTTTATAAATCAAGTTGGTTAACAGTACAGAGAATAGTTAAAAGGAGTAAGTTCTAATATTTGATAGCACAGTAGGAAAAGTATAGTTAACAATAATTTATTGTATATTTCAAAATAACTAGGATAAAAGATGTGTAATGCTCCCAACACAAAGAAAAGATGCATTTTTGAGGTGGTGGCTACCCTAATTACACTGATTTGATCATACACGTTGTATACAGGTATCAAAATATCACATGTACCACTGAAATAGGTACAACAAATATATATCAATGAAAAAATACATGACTAACCTCAAACTTAATTTCTATACTTTTTGATGTTTAAAATGGGGATCAGTTTTGTTCACTTGTCAAAAATAAATGTGTAATTTAACAACATTCACTTTCATCTCTAGGTAAGAGTTTGCAGGCAGTTTCTATTTTTAAAAAAATTATCTCTGTTTTTAATTTTTTTCTTCAATGACTATGCATGATGATTTGTGTAATCTTTTTAAAAAGTCTAAAAACAGAAACATCCGGAACCAGCTAAATGCCTCCCCAGGTCTTGTCTCTGTCATCCAGTGGTAAGAGAAACCCTGATTCATTGGTTCTCCCCAAACTCTTTCTTTGTGGAGTTTCAGAAAGCCAGATGCATTTTGGGTCCTGTTTCTCTGCCATCCCCACCTGCCTGTCATTACAGGGTACCCCAGTTTCTTGTCTCTTCCCGGAAGACACTGTCGAACCCTCCAAACCATACGGTGGGTGGGGTGATGGGAGGGAGCACTGCACTCTTACAAATCACCGCAGCAAAATGGATTGCCCTGACAAAATGTAATGTTTTGTGACAGAGCCCAAATATGCATTTCATTCTTGAGGAGCAGACTCAAGGAACTCTTTGGAAATATTAAATTAAGCAGTGTAACAGCTGAGAATAATTGGGTTTTCTGCCCTGTTGCCTGTGATTTTGTGTGGCGTTTGAGGCGATTGGGCAGTTCTGTTTGACTGGGGGATCCAAGAGGCCCCTGGAAAGCTCTTGTAGAGCGGAGGTGGGTGTGGTTCAGCCTTATGTTGAGACGGGAGAAACCCTGAGCACCATCAATCCTCAGGGTCCTCAAATCAAAATCTCCCCGCTACAAATGATTGCAGAGGCCATGTGGTCTGATGCCTGCCCCATTTCATGGATGGAGAAACTGAGTCCTTAGGGAGATGCCTTAGCAAGTTAATGGCAGAGCTGAGACACCAACTGCTGACTCTGAAAAGCTTTTTCCACAATATCATCCCTCCTGTTTATTATGGTCCTGCAACTGCAAAGCTTTGAGCCATTTTGCTTATAATGTACCCCAAAGATCCTGGGTTTTGGGATAGATAGACACATGCCAGGTGACGGTGCAGCCTCTCCTCCACCAGAGGAATCTTCTGCAAGTCTTGGCTGCTCAGAGACTCAGTTTCCCTCTATAAAATGAGGGTCAGCATGTTTGCACTGGAAGGAATGCAAGGAGATTTTTAACAGGGCTGATTTGCACATGAATCCTCTGTGGATAGGGTTAAAGATGAAGATTCTGATTTAGCAGGTCTATGATGAGGCTGGAAATCCTGCGTTTCTAACTGGCTCTGCAGGGATGTTGATGCTGTTGGGATCATGCTTCGAAGTGCAAGTTTATAACATACAGAACTGCTCAACCGGGCATGGTATGCAGTAGGCACTCTATCAATGCCCTTCCCCCTTTATTCTCCTGTTATTCCTTCTAGGACCTTGTCCTAACCTATGTTTCTGAAAACTCAACCAGAAGGAAGACGGGAGGCAGGCAACACATCTGATGGGTCCCTTGGGAGCCATAAACATTCAGTTCAACCTTGTGTGCTCCTGGTCCCCACCCGAAATGACCAGGCCAGCTTTGTGGAAGGGGTGAGTCATGGCTGACAAGCTCTGCAGCCTTCACAGCTGCACACTACCCAACTCAGCAGGGAAAATATTTCCACCTTTGCACATTTTCCAGCAGTTGGTCTAGGAATGTATGCACAGTTAGCCTTGTCACACACTGGCCCAGCTCAGTACCGTCTCTCTGATGTCGGGGGAGTTTCTTTTTCAAGTCCAACTCCAGACATATTGCTGGACACTCAGAAATAAAGCTGGGAAATGGAGACCCTTTCTCTCTCTGTCTCTGGGCCACCGTCTGAGATGCCTTTCATCTTACAGTACTGACAAGATCATGTGGAAACTGACTCAGCCATGTAGCCGCTGTGTGACCACAGCCAAGGCATCTTCTCTCTCTGAGCCTCAGTTTCCTCACCTATAAAGCGCATGGAAGTGTTAGCTGTGGAGTATGGAGCTTATGGTTATGGAGCCTGAGTTTCCATCAGATTCAATCTCAGCTTCATCACTTCCAAACTAGGTGAACTAACTCTTCAGTTCTGTCTCCTGCTCTATCAATAGGGGTTAACAGTAATGTCTGCCTTACAGCCCAGTTCTGGGAATTCAGTGAGATGAAAACTTGTGTAATCTTAGCTCAGGGTCAGACACAAGATGAGTTCAGCAAGTGCTATTATTATTTGCAAACATGAAAATTCATTTCCTAACTGGTTTACTGTTAGACTTTGATCTTGATTGGTGTCTACTCCAAATTGCTACGTTAATGTAACCAGCAGCTTTTATGGTCACTTAGGGATGACAATGATGATAATGATGATGATGATGATGATATTAACCTGACCCAAGTTATGGACATTATAAACCAGGCACTGTTCTAAATTCCTTTTTTTTTTTTTGAGATGAAGTCTCCCTCTGTTGCCCAGGCTGAAGTGCAGTAGCATAATCTTGGCTCACTGAAACCTCCACCTCCTGGGTTCAAAAGATTCTCCTGCCTCAGCTTCCCAAGTAGCTGGGACTACAGGTGTGTGCCACTGCTCCCAATTAATTTTTGTAATTTTAGTAAAGATGGAGTTTCGCAAAATTGGCCAGGCTGGTCTCGAACTCCTGACCTTGTGATCTGCCCTCCTTGGCTTCCCAAAGTGCTGGGGTTACAGGCATGACCACAGACATCTTGAAGGGAACAAGTGTTGACTTCTCACTCATGTGCCTAGGAGTTAATGGGGGTCACCAAGGCTGGCCTTGACTGAGCTCAGTTACAGGTCTACTCCAGTGATTTCCCATCCTCCTTGGACCTGCAACTACTCAGGGTAAAAGGCAAAGTCCCATGGGCCAGAGCAAACCACATGTTCAAGCCCAGAGTTAAGGGTTGAGAGAATATTCATCCTCACCTTAAAGTTCCAGCAAAGGTGTGAGCATGTCACCTTCCTACAGAGGAGTCAAGAACTGAGAGCATTAATTCAACATCCCACAGCTGATGGGGATGGGAGAGAAGAGTGGGGCAATTGACCCAGAGAGACTGATGGAAGGACTTGTTATCTTAACTGCTGTACCAGAAGTCTCTCTGTCTCCTTAGAGTGCTGAGTAAACATATGTAGAATGCTGGGCTCTGTAAACAGCTCTAGCTGGATCAATCAAGGCTTATGTAAGACCATTTGACATAATTTTGGAGAAGATAAAATATCAGAATAATGTCCACTTTTCTTTGAGAAAGATGGGGGAAGCAGTATTACTTATTTATGCATCCATGCATGAACCCATCAATCCACCTACCCTAAAATCCACACATCCATTTATCTGCTCATCCACCTGTCCTAAAATCCATCTTTCTACCTACCCACCTAAACATCTGTCCATTTATCCATCCATCCATCCATCTCTCCTAAAATTCATCCATCCATCCATCCAGCCATCCATCCATCCGTCCATCCATTCATCTACCAACTTGAAACATCCATTTATCTATTTATCCTTCCATCCATTAATCTTTTCATTCATTCACCTCTCCTAAAATTTGTCTCCATATCTATCCACCCAACAACCCACTTACCCACCCACCTACCCAAACACCCACCCATCTATCCAAATCCCCTAAAGTCCATCTCTCTATCCATTCATGCACCCAATCTATCCATTCATGTACCACCTACCCTACAATCTGTTCATCCATGTACCCATCCATCCACCTATGTTATAATCCACCCATCCCTACATCCATCTACCCATCCAACAAATATTTATTGAGCTCCTATGATGTGCCAGACGTTGTGCTGTGCTGCAAACCCAGACCTGGTCTCTGCATTCAAGATGTTTACATCTAGCAGAGGAACCAGATTCATCAGATAACAACACAAACAAACATACAATTCAATTGGAGACAAATGACACAGAGGAGAGGAATGGGGTGTGGTGAGAGGTTAGAAAAGGGAGCCTGACTTAGGTGGGATCAGGGAATGGCATTCATGGAATAATCAGAGGGATGAATAGGAGCTAAGTAGAAGAAAAGAAAAGAGCCTCCTAAACAGTGGGAACACCTTAAATTAAGGTTGAAAATCAAGTGATGGAAAGGAACACAGCTTTCTCCAAGAGCTATTAAGAATCTGTAAGTGGTACTCAGTAAACAACATGGGTTGTGGTGTGAGTGGGTGCTAGCAAGGGCATCAGGGCCAGCCTTGCAGGGTCTTGTAAGCTGGGGAAGGATATGTTTCTATATTTAATAGGGAGACAAATGTCCCTACAATTGAGGAGGTCCAAAATTTGGGAGGCTAGAGTGTTGGAATTACCCAGAAGGCCCTGCAGCTCTGCAAACATAGCTGTGAAAACTCTGAGGTTACAATGAGAGAGTAACTGAAAGGACCTTATGTAGCCACTGCATGTAACTCTGCTCAGGACCACACATCCCCTAGGGAGTCAGCCACTGTCTGCCAACTCCTACACTCCACAGTGCTGCTTAACCCAGAGAGTTCAGGTCTGGAATCAGATGGACATAGGGTTAATTCCCCAGGCCCATCATTTCCTCAATATGTGACACTGAGTAAGTTATTTAACCTCCCTGAGCCTCAGCTGCTACATCTGCAAAATGGTGGTAATAGTTGGAGAGAAAGAACTTTGCCCCAATGCCCAGAGCTCCCTCTTCAGCCTTCCCTAGAAAGGAAGAAGGAGGCCCTAGCGTCTCAGACTGATCTGACCATTGTAGCCAATGCCAAGAGGCACTAGGAAGCCTTTCAAGGTCTCTAGTTAAGAGATAGTCCCCAGGCTGCAATTAGATTTATCACCACGCCTGCTATTTATGCAACAAATTTGTATTGAGTTCTTACCATGTGCCAGACATGTGTCCTGTGCTGAGAACTCATAACACAGTGGAACCCCAGTGCCTTAGATGCCCACAGACTGGAGGTGGGCCAGATGTAGGGTAGATTTACAGAGCGGTGTGGAAAACACCCTAATCAATGTATGAACAAGGCTCTCCGGAGCATAAGAGGGGGAGATGACTACTCTCCAGGTAGAGAGTATTTGAGACGGCACTTGAGCATCAGTAGGAAATCGAGAAGCTTACAAGCACGGAAGAGGCATCCAGGCACACAGAAGTGATGCTGTCAGTGCGGGAGGTAAAAGACACAAGGGCACAACCTGCTCTGGTCTTCTCTCCTGCTGTCGTCCCCAGAGCCTGAACCTTCAGCAAGGCTTGCTGAATACTGTGGCCACTTAGAACCATGCTGACCATCGCATGCGTCTCTTGCTTGATATTTTTCAGGTGCCAACAGACAAACATAAGATCAGTCCACAAATGTGTCCTGCTTAAGATCCAAGGTGGCACAAGTAGCTGTGGTAGCTATGTCTGCTGTCAGCTTTTCTGTGCACCCCAGATAGTTCTAAACACTTGGTACGGGGTGCCTTACCTCACTGGATCCTCTCTGCATGAGGCAAAAAAAGATATACTGGATTAGGAATTTGGAAACCTGGTTTCTATCACAATGTGACTTTGAGTGAACATTTCTCCTCTCTGAGTCTTGCTTGACCCATCTGCCCACCTACCTGTACAGTGAATGACTGCCAGCCAAAGGCCCTTCCTGTTCTCCCAATGAAAATTCTCTTCTTTAAGTTGGTTTTCTTATTTTATATCATTTCTCTCTTCTCAGTGGGCAGACAGTTGCTCAGGAGGGTAACATAGGATACCCAAACTCATAATTCATTTTAACACTGAGAATATCCACCTGCTGAAATCAACCACAAGGGACTGGGAATGGAGTTCTTTTTAAGCTCCTGTTCTAGGTGCAGTTGCCTTCTGATTGTCCTTTAAGTGTGCTATTCTTCATTCATTCATTCATTCATGCATGCATGCATCCCTCACTGAGCATTCCTGCAAGTTTGACATTGGGCACACAAAGCACTGCTACATCATTGTCCTTTCTCTTGAGATTTCTTATCTTCCAACCCAAAAAGTATTATCCCCCATCTTCATTTTATTATATATTCATTTATTTATTATTTGTTTGTTCTCAAACCCCAAAGCCCTTCAATTTAGCAGATGTGCCAGCAAACTTCCCCAAACATGGTTGTGTGTGACATTGATGGAAATAGTTTACGATCAATTCCAAGGGCCCTGATGATCTCTTTTTAATAAGGTACTGCTGTGGGTGTGCAGCAAACTATGCCGTTGTGATTTCACGAAATACTTCCTATGAAATCGAGAGCCGCCACCCCTCCTCCCTCCTTCCAGACTTAAAATGACGGTGTTGCCTTGGGGACTGTCTATATCAGTGGCTTCAAATCCCTGGTGTGGCTGCTACAGGATAGAGAATTTTCTCTCTAGGGGGCCCTCAATCAAGGTCTGCAGGCAGGGGTATTTCTTCAGGTGAGGTATAAGTATGATCAGGATCAGAACCTCTGGGAGTGAGCCCAGGAATCTGCATTTCCACAGGAAACCTAGGACACTTTTTGTGTGCTGAGATCTGGATTCTGTCTCCCATCATTTGAAGGAAAAAGGGAAGAAGGAAAAAGACTATCATTAAAGTCTTACATGTTTGCACATCCTAGTTAAGTGTCTTCAGATTTGGGGAAATATAAACTGTTTATACATGGCACCTACACCCTTTTATTAATGTCACCAACAGATGGACTGGCTTGGTACCTACTAAGAGGGTTTCATAATTTATCTCTCATTCCTCCTCCAACTCTACCTGAAAAACCAGAGAACACTCCCTTCCTGAATTATATTATTCCCCAAACACGCCATAACTTCCTGCCTTTCTGTCCATTTATCTCTTTTCCGGGAATGTCTTTACCTCTAATAGGTCTACCTGTCATCAAACTCTTACACAGCCCTGAAAACCCAACTTGAAACTCACCACTTCCTCCCAGCTTGATTAATTATTCTCTTCTTCCTGCTTCTACCATTGAACATTCCACACTGTAGCAACAATATGATTTGCCAATTGCTGAGCCCCACTATGAGTCTGCTACTATTAGAGTGTTCACAAATAAATGAAAGCATATTGTTTCTGTTTACATGTATCCTGCCCTGAGCTCATCCAGTGCAAAAACTGAGCCTTATTCCCCTAGTCAGAGTAATTGCTCAAGTCACCTTGGAAGGACTGAAGTTCACACACTCATCTCACCAGATCAGCCAGAAAGAAGGGACCAGGGGAGTCTAGAAAGAAACCGCTCAGCCATGACAGAAAAACGGCAGAGCAAAGCCTCCACCTGCCTCCAAGCCCTAGCTTGAGCAGAGCTAGGGCCCAGCTGGAGTCTTAAGTAGGGAAAGTGCCTGTTGATCTTGTACCATCCTACCCTTGCTACAAAGTCAGATCCCTACTCAGCAACCACAGAGATACCAGCCCCAGGCAGATTTTTAGGCTTCCTAGAATGAAGGCAGTTGGCCTCCATCAAATCAACACGGCCCTTGTGCCACTTATGAACAGACCCAGAGGACCAGAAGGCTGGAAGGTACATCCAGGCAAGCCATCCCTCCTTGGCAAGAATGGATGCTATCTGTGTCATCTGACGCTTTACGTCAGCTTCCGGGCCTTTCACACAAAATCAAGTGCAACGTTTTTGCTAATTGGGAAACTCGCCCTTGCCCATCCACACATCTTGGTGCCCCCCGTTTCCAACATCAGCAGATCTGATTTCAAATCCTGGCTCTGCCGCTTCCTGACTGTGTGACTTTCGAGAACTCACCTACCGTCTTCGACCAGGAGCTCTCTTTCTGCAAAATGGGAGTAAAGAAACTTGTCACACGGCTATTGTGTGGACGGAATGCTTGCGACTGTTCTGTCCTTCCTTTTTTCCTAAATATTAATGTTCTTCTTTTTATATATTGTTATTGGTGCGATTTTCTTGGTTTTGAGATTCTTGCGTGATGGAGCTTTCTACATATCACCTCTGATTATGAAAACTTCATCTACGCTCTTCCACTTTCTTGGCTTTCATTATTTTCTCAAGTGAGATCGCTTTGCTAAATTCATTTCCCTGCCAATCTCCAATTTGATGCATCATCCTGATCATGCTATATTATGTTTGGCAACATAATGTGATGTGACTCGGGCTGCTGATGACGGATGGGGTACCCGTCAGCAAATGGAACAGCACCCAATTTTCTAAAGAGCATTGTTACAGAAACAAACAGGATGGCCTTTTAACTTGTATTGATTTATTTCTGAAGAATGAGCCCCTCTGCTACTTTTACAAGTGCTGTAATTAGAGGGTAGAATTACCTTTCTGGGGAGAGGGATCAGTGAGCTCAGCAGCAAGGATGGGTGGAGGGAGGGATGCAGAGAAACAATGGGGTAGGTGGGTACATCCCCCGACACTCCAGAAGCCAGGTTTAGCTTAGGAAACCTGGAGGTTAAATACAAAAAGGATCCATTCTCCCTCACTCCCCTCTTTCCTTCTTTTCTTTCCTCTCTGTCTTCTTTCATACATGCATCCATCCACGTATCGTATCTTTTTATCCATTGATCATTCATCTGTTCATCCATCCACCCATCCATCCATCCATCCATCATCTATCATCTATCCACCCATATATTATTCATCCATTCATCTTTTCTTCTTTCTTTTCTTCCTTCCTTCTTTTACCTTCATGCTTCTCTTTCTTCTTTCCCTTTATCCACCTGTCCATTCATATATCCATTATCAATTCATTCATTCATATACCCATTCATTCATTTATATATCCATTATCCATCTAGCTTTTCTTTCTTCCTCACTCTCTCCCTTTCATTTTTCTTTTTGTCCTTCATTCCTTCTTTTCTTTCTCTCTTTCTTCTTTCCATCCATCCATCTATTCATCTATCCATCTATATATCCATTATCCATCTATATCTTTCTTCCTCCTTTCCTCCTTCCTCCATCCTTCTTTCTTCCTTTCTTCCTTCCCTCCCTCTCTCCCTCCTTCCTTCTCTTCCCTCCTTCCTTCTTTTCCCCCTTTTTTCCTTATTCTCTTTTTCTCTTCCTTGCTCTCTCCCTCCTTCCCTTTTCCCTTCTTTATCTCCCTTCTCCCATCCCTCCCTCTCTCATTCCCCCTCTTTTCCTCTCAACATTTTTGAGGCCCATACTTGGTATGCTATGGAGGGAACAGGGTTCAATGCTTAGCCCTACTATGTGATCTTGGGGATTAGTTTCCTCTGACACCGTGTTTTTTCACCTCTCTCATCACCCTACACTTTGCTCATTACCTTCCAGCCACCCTGCATTGGTCACCTCTTCATAATCCAGAAACACTCCCCTGCCCCATTTAGCAGTGTTTGCATTTATTTTCCCCTCTGCCTAGGACATCCTCCTGATAGCCTCATGGCTCCCTCTCTTCCTCTCCTCTGGTCTCTGTCCAAATGCCTTCTCCTCTGAGAGGCCTTCCCTGACCACCTCTCCAAAGTAGCATCTTCTGTTACTCTACGGTCTTCTAACTTGGCTTTGCTTTGTTCTTAGCTGGTAGCATCATTTGACATAGTATGCATGTTACTTATCTAAAGGGCATCAACTTATTTGATGTCTGTTCAGCAAGGGCTAGAATCTGCACCTTTTTGTCCACTGCTCTGGCCACACTACCTGGAATAGAGTCTCACGTGCAGTGGACACTGAATATCTGTTGAATGGATGCAGCCTGAACTGGAGACCTGGGTTTGGGCACAAGTGGCTTATTCGTAGGTTGATGCTGAAGAAACAGGAGTGTGGGAACAGGGAGGGGAGGAGGGCAGACCAGACTTACGGTAATGGTCACGGTCACTGCTGCGAATGTGGGTTCTATCCCCTGGGTCCCTCTAGAATTATCACCCAGAGATCAGACAGTGGGGAGTGGAGTCCCAACTCCAGGACTCTATCATTACAGGCTGATCCTGGGGCCAGTTCTCCCATGGGTTGGTACTGCTGTCCCAGGCGGAAAACAAAAGCCTCCCAGCTTGTGTATGAAGTGGGTGCCGCAGCCCGAGTCTAAGCCGTCTAGAACTGTCCCCCATACTCTGGGCTGAAGTCCCAGGAGAGTTGAGGGGTGTGAGTCTCCGGGCATTGCCTGGGGCCCCCCAGTAGCGTTGCTGCGGTGTTATGACTCCTGAGAAACTACACTTAACAGGAAAAGAAGGTGTCCCAGGATCCCAGTCTCCATTCTGTCCCTTGTACACTGTGACCTTGGACAAGTCACTCGCCCTCTCTGGGCTTCAATTTCTCCACTGGTAAAATGAATCATGTAGGCCAGACCATGGTTTCCATCTTATCAAGTCCAGAAACTCTGAGGTTTATTTTTTTAACGTTTAAACACGTTGTATGGACACAATGTGGACACAAACCCCAACAAGATAAGGTAATAGAAAAGAGAGGAATGACTGAAGAATTAGGCAATATCTGTGGACGTTTTCTAATTTTTGATAGTCTGTGATATTTCTATGCAAAAATATCTCATCTCCTCTTTCTCCCTCCTCTACTACCCCTTTTTCCCCTTCTTCCTCCTCCTCAGTCTCCCTCTCCTCTTCCTCTTCTTTCTCCTGCTTCTCCCCTTCTTCCTTCCTTTCTCTTCCTCATCACCAGCCTTCCACAAAGCTCCAGAAGAAAGGGATGTCTATCTCTTGTGGCTCCCGCAGTATCCACAGCATCTCACCCCCTGCCTGCCTTAGAGCAGGTGCTAGGGCAGGAATGAATGGACAATAATAACAGTGTAAGCTGAGCTTCCATCTATCAGGCATGAATCAGGACTGAAGGAGGGCAGAGAGGCTCAGAGATGAACGAGGCAGACTGGATCCTGAACGTGTGGTGTTCATGGCCCCACCGAGGCCCTTCTGTCCTCCCCAGCAGTGCCTGGGCATGGTGGAGGCGAGGTGGAATCCAATCAATACACATTAGCATAGAAGCTGCAGGCAAAATGAGATAGGAAGGATCACAAGTTGAAAAAACACAGGGCTGATGCAGGGACCAAAAGCCAGCTAGAGGATGCTGCTGGAACTCCTGCAGGTCTCCATCAAGACAGGGCAAGGGCAGGGGCCCTATGTCCCGGGGATGTCTGTCTACATCATAACCACAGAGGCAGAGGCAGCAAAATGAGAACCCAAGACCAACCAGGGCACAGACACTTGACAGGATGGCCTGGGGGTCTGTGGGAAACAGGGGGAGTAGTCAGGACCCGCTGAAGCAGGAGGCTCTCTGCCCAAACGGGGTTGGCATGCAGGTCCCAGGCAGAGAGGTACCCAATGGCAGGGCAGCCCAGCAATTTGGAGCATGGACTTTGGAGTCAGATGAACTTGAGTTCAAATCCCAGTTTGGCTCCATCATGCTCCTGTGTGACCTTCACATGTTGCTATGCCTCTCTGAGCCTCAGTCCTCTCCTTTGTAAAACAGGGGTTCTCGCCTCTGCCCTCACACATTCTGTTGAGTCTACAGTCCTAGCATAGACCTGCACAATAGCGAAGGCTGGCTGCTGTTATTCAATAATGTTAGTAGCCATGGGCTGAGGGCTGGAGTTCATAGGAGACAGCCAGTACTGCTAAGAACAAATTCACAGATCAGTGGTTGGCTGGAGGGGTATCTTTCTCACTGCCTTCAGGACACCTTTGAGGGTATCTCTTTCTTTATTCAAAGCACAGCTTAAGGGGGAGACCATACTGCTACTGTGAATGCTTAGCTAAGGCTCTCAGCAGGGCCAGCTGATCCCAGAGAGCAAAGACCCCTGAGGCTGTCCCATACAGTGACAGGGCAGGAGGCTGAAAGCCATGTGGGGCCCTGTGGAAAGACCAAATTGCAAAACGCCTGTAGTCCTAGCTACTTGGGAGGCTGAGGCAGAAGGATCGCTTGAGCCCAGGAGTTCAAGCCTGCAAGGAACTATGATTGCATCACTGTACCCCAGCCTGGGAACAAGTGAGACCCTATTTCTAAAAATAAAAATGAAAGATAGACATGAAATTCAAAATTGGCCTTCAAAGACAACGTTTATTTAATTTTGTTTTTTTTTTTTTCCTGATTAGAAGCACAGTGCTTATTCACAGTAAGAATATCTGGCCAAATTTAGCAAAGAATAAAGAAGAAATAAAAATCTTCCTTCCACAGCTTTGTACCCAGGACAAAATCACAGTTTCAGGGTTGAAATCATACAAAGCTTACAACAGATCCTCGTTGCACAGCCAGGCTTCCCAAAATGGTAAACTCAGGAATGTTACAGATCAGAAATTTACCTCTGCTCAGAGCCTGGATTCCAACCTCCAGCCTGGGAAAAATGTTGAGTTCTCATTGTGGTGGTTCTGGAATCAAAAGGAAAGACAGCCGATGCCTGGGGGGTTGAAGGCTGCGTGAGGGGTGGGGAGGGGACTGAAGAGGGGCTACCCCATTTCCCCCCTGGTTGTTTTCCCAAGTGGTAGGGGAAAAGTCCGAACAGTTTTCATACCTAAGCCCAAGAGATACTAAACTACAAAGAGCCGGTGTGAGCTGAAATGGTTTCAAATCCCAGTTGGCCACTTAATGACGCCCCTGCCTTGAGTAGGGACAAGTCACCCACTTCACAGGGTGGAGGGATTAAGTGAGGAAGCTCTTGTGTAGCGCCAGCTCAAGGAGGACACTCGAAGACTCAGCGAATGTTAGTTTCTATTATTACTATCACCGAACACGTGTACTGACTGTGACACAAATTCCACCTCTTTACCCAGAATCTCCCACCTGTGAGCTTGGTGAGGCCCAGTCCCTGCATCCGGTGTGGTTCTCTTAGCACCAGGGCAGGTGGACTTCACCTTCTCCAGTCACAGACGGGGCTACCAAGTCACACAGAGGTCTGCTTGCGCTGCCATAGCAAAATACCCCTGCCTTGGTGGCTTAAACAACAGAAATGTACTTTTCTACAATTCAGGAGGCTGGGAGTTCAAGATCAAGGTGTTGGCAGATTTGTTAGTTCTTGAGGCCTTTCTCCTTGGCTTGTGGATGGCCACCTTCTCACTGGGTCCTCACATGCTCTTTCCTGTGTATGCACAGCCCAGATGTTTCCTATATATCCTTGTATCTTCTTAAAAAGACACCAATCAGATTAGATTAGGGTCCACCTCAAAGACCTCATTTTAACTTAATTACCTCTTTAAAGATTCTGTCTCCAAATACAGTTAGTTGTAGGAGTTAGTTGCAGTTTCAACTCATGAACTGGGAGTGGGGGTGGAATTTGGCCGTAACACTCAGCGCATACGTGGTGAAATGAGAGGACCACCCTAAACCCATGCCCTTTCCTTTCAGCCATGTGTTCCCCAAGCCCTCTGCAAATCCTGCTTCAAAGCTCTCACACCTCTGTTCACTCGAACCTTCAACATTTGCAATGAGCTAATCTTCAGCACCTTCCAGGGTCCAGGGTTGCAGGCAACAGCCTGCTCTGGCCTCCATATGGAATGTGGGCTAAGAAGTAGATGTCTTTCGTCTCATGCATGGAAGGTATCTGTGCTCAGAAAAAGCCTTTAGCAGGAAGTGGCATCTATCTACACACAGGCTCTTCCAAGCTGCTGTTGGGCTTGGGCTATTTATGTATTATTTGGTTCAGAGTCAGCTCCCTTCAGACCACAGGGGTTCCAATTCTGTTTCTTGCTATGAAGCTCCGTTCCTGCAAGCTTAGGAAACCTCGTCATTCTCTCTCCCTGGGAGTCCCCTCCCTTCCTTACTCTTTCCTTCTTTTCCTTGCCACGAGGAGCCTCAAATCACAAATATATTGGAGTAGGACAATGTCTTCCACTAAAGGGAGAGTATGGGGGTCATCTTTTATTAAGAAGAAAGTGATTGAAATGACACACTTGAACATATTGCTATTAGACACTTGAAAAGTATTTCCCTCATTAACGTAAAAGGGAAAAGGGTAGCTAGCAATCTTGTTGATCAGTAGCTGCAATTTATTTTAAACTGTCCATTTTCTGGATGTCAGAGGACGACTTTTATGTATAATCTTATTTCCAATTTCAACAAAGAACACTTCACTCATGTTCTGTGCAGATTTTTTTTTTCATAGACAATAACCGATTATAAAAGCAGTTCTCAGCCACCCACCGCACCCCCCCATATCTCGTAGTGGTGTTGACATATGGAAATGAGTCAAAATGTAATACGCATAATTACAAGCATTGTAAGCAGGGTACAATTAGTGTCTCTTCAAACCAATGTTGTAATCAAAAGACACCACTAAAACAGTCCAAGGAGTGAGAAGACTATCCAAGGAATTAGACACGGATTGGAAGGAAGTTTCTTTCTTTTTTTTTTCCTCTCCTCTCTTCTCCTGTGTATAGAGACTAAAGTTGCCTCCTATTCTATTCCTGAGTGGGTGCAGAGAAATCAATTCTAATTATTTTCTCCACCCATCGAGTCGAACACAGACAAGGAAGCCTTGCTTTAAAAATAAACCCAGCCATACGGAAGAGGTGGGGGGAGGTCTCTTTTTTGAAGCTTATATTTGGAGAGTGTCTTTTAATGTCACAAATCCCTGGGGAGGTGTCAAGGAACGAGATGGCCAAGTGGGGCCCTGTAGGCAGAATTATCTCCCCCGGATGTCTTCTGTGTCACCAAACCGCATTTTAGGATAGAGGTGTGGGCTAGGGGTGGGGCTGGGGTGTGGTGGCGGGGGGGTGTTGTTTTTTATAGTGGTTGTTATTTCAATGCATTTTTAAAATACTGAATCCTTTGCCAATATCTAAAATTAAGGAGGTGTTTGCATCACAGTTGTGATTTTCACCACCTCCTGAGAAACGGCGGGAGCTGACCACACGTAACCCACATCCACATTGGACACCCTTCACTGGTGCCTGGCACCAGTGGGCCCTAGAGATAGGATGGATGACTCCTGTTCACCACCTATTTCAGGCCCAGCTTATGTGAGCATCTAATTTTTGCCCCCATCACTGAATGTAATGGACCAAGGGGGCCCCACTCACCCACCACTTACAAGAGAGCCACCGTGACCAGCCACTTTCCCTTTCTTTGAATCCACTGAGTTTTCCATGTTCTTCCTCTGGGATTCACTTTCCTCCTGAGAATTCCTGCCACCACCCACCACCCCCAGCCCAGCTTTGGTGTCTCCTCCACTAGAAGGTGTTCACTGGCCATCGCCACCTGCCCCCGGAAACCTCCTCCAAGCGGCATCCGTCGCCCTTGATCTTGGATGTGCTTCTTTGCATGGACTCTTCACACCACAGCTCAATCCCACCTCCAGGTTCATCCGGGTTTTTTTCCCTCGCCTGCAAGCCCCTTGGAAGTGAGGGCCCTGCCTTCTTTATGGCTGTATCCCAAATGCAGAATAGAATCTGGCACATGGGAGGTGTGAAGTCCTTGTTTGAATTTTTGAATGAATTATTCAATGAGAGCTGCCTCTTTGCTGTCTCCAAAGGGAGGCTGGAGTGAGAAAGAAGGGGAAAATGATGATGGCAGAGAACCCACTCTGTACCTGCCACTTGGCCTACGTTGGGCCTTATAAGTTAAAGAGCAAATCTCAGACTCCACCTTTCACCTTACAATTGATAGACTATTGAGACATTTACCTCCCTGCAAAAGCCAGTCCTCAGCGTAAGACAAGATCCGATACCAGTGGTTAAAATCTTCCTTAAATATCAATATAGATACCTATACACACATTTATGTCCAGATCTGTCCCTACGATATCTTTCATTTAAATCTCATTTCGGTTTTGGGTTGATCACAACAGCAAGCATTGAAAACTATGGAAAGATCCATCACTAGGGCACTAGTTCGACAAATTGGACTGCATTTAACTACCAGAACATTCTGACACCACAAACATGCAGACGGCCATTTATGAGCACAAAAAGGAATTTATTCGAAGGCATAAGTCAAGCCATGGTCGAACACAAGGGGACTGCCATGTCTGAAAACCATAAAACCATGGCTCTTCATTTATAAATGTGTGTGTGCCGAGAGACGGTTAGAACTGTTTCAGCTAAAGGTTAAGCATGGTCTTCCTAAGCAAGGAGCTTTCTGATGATTTTTGTTTGTAAGTTTCCATTCTCCCAGAATCTTTCATATCAATTGCGATTTTTTTATTTTGCCCCAAAGCCCTAAAATGACTGTAAGCACACTACCCTGGTGTCTCTTTTTCCTTCCTCTCCTGCCTGATTTCCTGAGCTTCTCTGCAGGTGCCATGATCAGTGTGTGACGGAGTAGGTCTGGGCCAATTTCTCCCACTTTGGCAAAGCCACAGTTGACTTCACTTGTGTTTTCAGTTCCAGAAGTCAACGTCCTGTACTGAGCTGGATTTTACAAATATTTGATCCTAAAGCAGGGTCATCAAAAGTTCAGACGAGAGGGAGCCACCGAGGTGATCTAGAATAAGCTCCCTTTAGTACAGATGAGGATACTAAAGTCCCAGAGTGGGGTACTGGAAATAGCCAGTAGTCAGAGCCAAGTGAAGCTGGCTCAGAATGCTGGTTCTGCCACTTCCTGTCCTAGTGACCTTGAGCCAGTCCTTTTATCTCTCTGTTCTTCCCTCCTGTATCTCATTTATAAAGCTGGAAAAATAGTAGCCATCTCAGCTAAGGGTTATTCTGAGGCTGAAATTGGACAGTAACTGGGCCTGAGCTTTTGAAAACTGCAAAACACTTGCAAACTAGAATTCTCACCATGAACCTGAACCAATATCCCCAACCATGGGATATATATATATATATATATATATATATATATATATATACACACACACACATATATATATTGGGCTGTGTGCAGCGGCTCATGTCTGTAATCCCAAAACTTTTGGAGGCTGAGGCTGGAGGATCTCTTGAGGTCAGGAGCTTGAGACCAGCCTGGGCAACATAGCGAGACCCCATCTCTACAAAAAATAAAAAAATTAGCCAGGCATGGTGGTGCACACCTATAGCCCAGCTACTCCAGAGGTTGAGGCAGGAGGATCACTTGAACACAGGAGTTCAAGGCTGCCATAAGCTATGATCGTGCCACTGTACTCCAGCTTGGGAGATAGAATGAGACCCCATGTCAAAAAAATAAAATAAAAATTAGAATCGTCAGAATGCTAGGACTCCTGGGGAGACTATGCCAATTTCACATTTGCCAAGATTTGGAGTCTACACTGCTGGACCTGAGTGGACTCAGCCAGTTCTTATTTCCCTTAGAGAACCTCTCCCCTCAATGAATGACTTAAACTTTCTTACAAAGGCCTCCCAGCTAAGGGCCTTCTGGGGACACTCTCAGAGGGTGTCTTTCCTGGGTTGAGCCTCCTCTAATCAAGAAAAAGTGGTGGAGGAGGAAGTGGTGAGGAGAAGCAAAAATCAACTCTGGGTCAGCAGGGCAGCTGACCAGGAGCTGAACAGGAGGAAACCTTTTGGAAAGGGCTCTCACCCAGCCGGCTCTCCCACAATGCACCAGGTGCCTTCTGCTGATAAGAATGGCTGTGCAACCTCAAGGTGCGTGACAGGAATAGATAAGAAACGTGTCTATTCTTCAGGGCTGTAAAAGGAAACTCCCATTCGCTGAGGAGCAGGCAGATGAGCGAGGAAAAGCAGTCAAGGCCTTGGGTGTCATTTTCCCCTCCAATTTTTTGTTTTGCTTTGTTTCCCATGTTTTTTTTTCTTACTAAAGGAAAAAGAGAATGTTGTACTTACTGGGAGGGCAGATGTCAAGTTGTGGAGTCTTAAAGGAGCTGGAATGAGCCCTGAGATTTCATCCCTGAAACCATGATTTTGTCCTGGGTGTGAAGTTGCAGGAGATTTTTATTTCCTCTTTATTCTTTGCTAAATGTTGCCAGATATTCTTACTGTGAGTAAGCACCGTGCTTCTAATCAGGAAAAAAATCAAATAAACATTGTCTTTGAAGGCAAATTTTGCATTTCATGTCTGTCTTTCATTTTTTTTTTTAGAAAGAGGGCCTTGCTTGTTGTCCAGGTTGGAGTAAAATGATGCAGTCATAGCTCCCTGCAACCTTGAACTCCTGGGCTCAAGCAATCCTCCCGCCTCAACCTCTCAAGTAGCTAGGACTACAGGCTTGTGTCAAAATGCCCTGATGATTACTTTTTATTTTTTGTAGAAACAGGGCCTCCCTATATTGCCCAGGCTGGTTTCAAACTTCTGGACTAAAGTGATCCTCCCTCCTTGGCCTACCAATGTGCTGGCATTACATTCATGAGCCACTGTGCCTGGCTGGATTTTATTTCCTGTTTGCTCTGAGTGCAGTTGCTAAAGCAGAAGAGTATATTTCCTTTTTCTTATTTTTTAAAATTATACTTTAAGTTCTGGGATACATGTGCAGATCGTGCAGGTTTATTACATAGGTATACACATGCCATGGTGGTTTGGTGCACCCATCACCCCGTCATCTACATTAGTTTTCTGTGGTGATCCAGGGATCATCTCCAAGTGTGGTACTGCTCATCTAGAGAAGATGGACAAGATGGTTACATGCCCCATGCTCCACTGCTGGGAAACGTTCTGGAAAACAGTTGGGCAGTTCTTATAAAGTTAAACATACACTTACCATATGACCTAGCATTCTCACTCTTGGATATTTACTGTAGAGAAATAAAAATGTATCTTCACACATAAACCTATACCTGAACGTTTATAGCAGGTTTATTAATGATAGCCCCAAACAGGAAGTAACCTGGATGTCTTTCTATTGGTGAGTGTTTAAACAAACTGTGATATATTCATATGAGGAAATACTACTCAGCAATGAAAAGGAAAAGATCATTAATACATGCAACACCCTGGCTGGATCTCAAAGGCACTATGGCAAATGAAAAATACCAATCTCAGAAGGTGATGGGCTGAGTGATTCGTTTCTGTAACATTCTCAAAGTGACACCATTGTAATGATGGAGCACACATCAGTGGTCACCAAGAGCGGTTGGGATGGGGTGTGACTCCCAGGGGTTGCCTGAGTTTCTTTGTGATGATCAACAGTTGTGTATCTTAGTCATGATGATAATTACTCAGATTTATATATGATAGAATTTCATGGAAGTACACACACACACACACACACACACACACAAAGTTCACATAAAACTAGTGAACTCCAGGGCTGTGCATAGTGGCTCATGCCTGTAATACCAACACTTTGGGGGACTAAAGTGGGCAGATTGTGTGAGTCCAGGAGTTCCAGACCAGCCTTGGGGACATGGTGAAACCCTGTCTCTACAAAAAAATACAAAACAAAACAACAACAAAACTCCAATAAAATCCAAATTAGGTTATGTTTGAATTAATAGTATTATACTAATGTCAATTTACAGGCTTCGATAAATTTACTGTGGTCATGTAAGGTATCATCATTAGGGGAGGCTGGGTGAAGGGTACATAGGAACTCTCATGACTATTTTTGCAACTTCTTGGGAATCACAAACTATTTAAAAATAAAATCACGTTAAAGATATAAAAAGAAAAAATAGTTTTAAAAAATCTGTGTCCAGTTGGCCCTTAGGGGTGGTGGACAAGGATAGAAAGGAGAATGAGGGGTGTTTGAAAGAAGCTCAAGGCATGAGTCAGCATCCCTCTGAATGTCAGTGTGGCCACAATTAGCAACTGTCACCTCCAGAGCCAAGGGGGCCTGAAAGAATCATGAACTACAGAAGTCATGGCAGCAGCAGTAGCTAATCATTCTCTTCCAATTGACTAACTGCTTCTACCATCCTCAATTTTGAACATCAAAAACCAAATACAGTCTCCAATGTAAGTAGCAGAACTGTCAAGTGGTTGGGTTTAAGGATTCAGGATTCAGGAACATTTGGATTGATCCTGGCTTCTCTACCAAATAGCTGTGTGGTTTCAGGCAAGAGTATTTTCCTAGCTTCTCTGAGTAATATATTGCCCGTATAACAACTGGATGCAGCAAGATCTTTTTCGATTTGAGTGACAGAAACACAATTCAACTTGCTTGAGAGATGGGGAATGTGTTAGTTACGGAATGGTAAAGTCAAAAGCTCTACCAGCTTCAGGTATGGTTGGATCTAGGCACTCACAGAGTGTTCTGCGAACTCTGTCTCATCTCTACTCTGTTTTCTTTGTGCTGGTTTCATTCTTAGGCAGGACCTTCCCTCATGGTGACAAAGAGGATGCCAATGGCTTTAAGCCTACATCCTCTTGTTGTAGTCTTAAAGCCCTTTCTTAATAGCCACAGCTGAAGTCCTGCAATCAAGTCTCATTTCTGGAATTTATCACATGCCCATCTCTCTGATCATCACTAATACCAGAGGAATGGAACACACTGATTAATCAGGCCTACACTATGGCCAGACTCCTGCTCTCCCACAGCAGTCAGAGAACAGCCCTATTAGAAGCAAGTGAGAAGGACTTTCTGGAAGAAAATCAACATATCTTTAGCATAGAGAAGGAGGATTGGAAATCGGGCTGGCAGAATCAACAGATGTCAAAAAGAGAGAAAAAGTATCATTAAAAGGACAGACTATTACATGAGACTGTTCATGCACCTATTAGGATATTAACACAGAGCTTTTCTCGGCCAGGCGCAGTGGCTCACGCCTGTAATCCCAGCAATTTGGGAGGCTAAGGCAGGTGGATCACTTGAGCTCAGGAGTTCAACATCAGCCTGAACAACATGGTGAAACCCCATATCTACAAAAAAACTTTTTAAAAAATTGCCAGTGGTGGTGGCAGGTGCCTGTAGTCCCAGCTACTCAGCAGGCTGAAGGGGGAGGATTGCATGAGCCAGGGAGGCACAGGTCGCAGTGAGCGGAGATCGCAACACTGCACTCCAGCTTGGGTGATACAGTCAGACCCTGTCTCAAAACAAACAAACAAACAAATAACAGTAAAAAAAAAAACTTTTCCCTTTTCTCCACTTTCACTGGTCACTACTGTTATGAAATGCTTGCTGTTCCATTTGCATCCACTCAGCTCTGTCTCAGGCAAGTCCCTGGCAGTACCTGGCAGCCTTTTTTACAGAGCCTTCCCCAATCCTGAGCTATTTTCCACGAGTCCCAGTTTGAGATTTTGCCTTTGAAGAACCCAATTTATTCTTTCCTTTGAAAATTAGAGCCAGCCAGCAGGAATGGCTGTGCGCCAGGCACAGGGCTAGACAGTCTTCATTGTAATTGTCACCCTAAGGGCAGATGGCATGACTCCATTTTGCAGATGAACAAACTGAGTTTCAGAGGGAGACCAGCATAGAGTTTGAAAACAGCAGAGCCTGATCTTAAACCCAGAGGCTTCCAATGCCATTGGCCTCAGAAGAAAGTCACTCAGTATCCCCCAAGATTTCCCCAGTAGAATTCAACTGGCAAAGCAGACCCAAGCATGGAGCTTCCCCCACCTGCCCCACAGCTTCTCCTGTTCCTGTTCTAATGGGCTGTTATTTTTCTCTCTCTTTTTATGAAGCTGATCTACTGGAGACCGGGGCATTAATATCACTGTAAACCAAGCCCGAGATGGAGCAATTAGTGGCACAATTACTTCCTCCGCTCCACTTTCACCAGAGCCCAGAAATAGCATTCCATCGAGCATGCTATGCTAGGCTAGGGCACTGTTTTACTGGGGCTGAGGAACCCTTGTTCTTGCCCAGTATGTTATTAAAATAAAATTTGTGCTGATCATGATCAGCCAACTTGTCCCGTGTAATCAGTAAGGACCTTTTTGGTGGCTGGATTATGGGCTGGAGTCAAGGAAGTCCCCTCATTTCCCACATAAACCACACTTATTCCCTCTTCAGTCAATTGCTCTCTTTTCAACACAAACGCACACACACACACACATGCACACACACGCACACATGCATGGCAGAGGGGCTTTTCTCTTCCTCTTAAAGTGATACAAAAGAAGCTCCTTTTCTTTATGTTTATCTTTTCCATTTTCTGCCATTGTCTTATTCTGTGTGAGCCAATGTGTACATCAATGTGTGTGTGTATGTGTGTGTGTGTGTGTGTGATTGTGTGTGTGTGTGTGTGTGTATTTCCTGGTCATTATTTTTCCTAACTACATCCCCACAATGAGTCGAAATTCAACCACGTTTGGAAAATAAATAGTGCTAGTGCTACATTTGTTAAAGCTGGAGCCCCTTGTCAAACGCAGCCTGCTTGTTGCGTACGCTGTGCGTGTGTCCAGAGACGTGGAATCATTCACTGGCCAGGTTCTCTGGCTCAGCTAGGAGCAATATTCTGTGGCTGCCTCCATTGCCTGGTTTTCCTGTGTTTCTTTGTTGGTTTGCTTCGATTTGGACACCCAGAAGGGCTGACATGTTTAGTCAAAGCCAGCATGCTTAGTGACGTTTGATCGTTTTTTAAGAAAACTACAAGAGTTCGCATTTCCTGAGAACCGACTCTGAGCCAAGCACTATGTGACAGCTGCATCTACAGTGCCTGCGTTGGAATTCGTTTTCTAGGTGTGATTCACCCAGCATGCCAGAACCCTCGGATGTAGAATCTGGGGTACAATAGACAATTAGTATTAATAATAACAATAGCTATCACTCATTTGCATACTGTGTTCTAGGCAGTATGCAAATCTTACATGGTATTCATATTTTGTAGATTAATATTATATATTTAGTAATAATTTATCTGATTTAATGAAATGTGTTTCAAACATACAGATAAAGATAGAGACAATATCATAAACACCAGCTTTTAAAAATCTTAACCTTATGGTCTCTTTGCTGCAGATTTCTCTTCTTCTTGAACAAGGCATTGCAGATAGAATCACCCTCTGTGTGCCAACCCTAATCTCAGCTTTCCCTCCTATCCTCCTACCACCAGCCTAAATTTGGAGTTTATTATGCCAATAGATGTTTTTAAATGTTTATTACACGATTATGTATCCATAAACATTATGTCGTGTTGCTCACGCAGGTTTTTAAAGTTTATATAAATGGTATCTAGCTCTACATATCATTCTGCCTCTAGCTTTTTTCTTCACACTTTACATAGATAATTACATTTAATCCTCATAACAGCCTTAAGTGGCAGGCACCATTTTACAGATGAGGAAGGCGAGGCGTCGAAAGGATAAAACACACACTCTAACACTCATTAAAACTAAATATACATTTAAGCTGTGACTCAGCAATTTTATTCTTGAGTATATATACCCCCAAAAAACGAGTGCTCAGGGCTATTGAAGACTTGCGCAAGAATGACCATAGGAGCTTTATTCAAAAGAGCTGCAAAATAGAAACAACCAAAATGTGTATCAACAGGGAAATGGATAAACAAACTGTGATGAAGTCACATGGTGGAATATTATACAGCAAAGAAAAAGAATGAATGATGGCTGCACCCAATAGGAAAGATGCATTTCAGAGATAGAATGCTGAGTAAAAGAAGCCAGGCACAAAGTCATTCTATTATAAAGGCACATGCACACATATATTTATTGCAGCACTGTTCATAATAGCAAAGACTTGGAACCAACCCGAATGCCCGTCAATGATAGACTGGATAAAGAAAATGTGACACATATACACCATGGAATACTATGCAGCAATAAAAAAGGATGAGTTCACATCCTTTGCAGGTTCATGGATGAAGGTGGAAATCATCATTCTTAGCAAACTAATACAAGAACAGAAAACTAAATACCACATGTTCTCACTCATAAGTGGGAGTTGAACAATGAGAACACATGGACACGGGGCAGGGAACATCACACATTTGGGCCTGTCATGGGGTCAGGGGCTAGGGGAGGGATAACATTAGGAGAAATACCTAATGTAGATGACGGTGTGATGGATGCAGCAAACCACAATGGCACGTGTATACCTATGTAACAAACCTGCACATTTTGCACATGTACCCCAGAACTTAAAGTATAATAAATAAATTTTAAAAGAAAAAAAAGAAGGCAGGCACAAAGAGAACATACTGTATGGCCCCACCTATATGAAGTTCAAAAACAGACAGAACTAGCTGATGATAATACGGATCAGAGCAGTGATTAACTCTAAGGGTAGAGGTCAAGATTGAGAAGGTCATGGCAGGGGCTGCTGCGTTATTGGAAATATGCTGCACCTAATCTTGGTGGTGGCTACACAAGGTTATGTGTATTAATTCTCTTGAGCTACCATAACAAGATACCACAGACTGGGTAACTTGGACAACGGAAATTTACTTTCCCACAGTTCTGGAAGCTGTGAGTCTAAGATCAGGGGTCAGTGGGTTTGGTCTCTCCTGAGGTCTCTCTCCTTGCCTTGCAGATGGCAGTCTTCTCACTGTGTCCTCACATGGCCTTTTCTCTGTACACATGCACCCGTGCATGACATCAATCAAATTGGTTAGGGCCCACTTGAATGGCCTCATTTTACTTTACTTCTTTAAAGACCTTGTATTCAGATACAGCCACTTTCCCAAGTTAGGCAGGTTAGAACTTCAATATATAATTTTTTTTGGAGGGGGAGGACACAATTTAGTCTATGACACTATACACATGTAGAAATTCTTTGGGCTTTGCACTTAGATTTATGCATTGTATTATATGTGTGCTGTATCTCAATGATGATGATGGTGATGGTGACAAATAACTTGTGCAGATGCCCACATGTCACCCCGCCGAGCCTATTTGAATTCAGTCTGACTTCTGAATCTTGCACATAACCCTCACTCTGTGAATACTTACAAAAGGAGAGTGGAAGGGTTGGTAGAGTCACCTGCCAAAGGTCGGGCAGTGATTAAGTGGAAAGGTCATATTTGAACGTAGTTCCTCCTGACTCCACATCCAAACTGTTTTTTTTTCTTTTTTTTTTAAATCTGACCACTTCTAGGAACAAAGCCAGGGCTCTCTGGGCACCCGAGTCTCTGCCAGGGTGCTGGGGAGTGAGTTTTCCATGTTCGTATCATCCAATCCATGTCCAGAACACATTCACATCCAAGCTTATAGTTTCTCGTTGCTGGAAGCCTGCTGGATGGGGCATAGTATGACTACTTGACCTCATCATCCCCATTTCGCAGATGTATAAACAGAGGTCAGTTCAATCTACCTACAGACGACCAGGTCTTCAGGTTCCCGTGAGGTCCTGTGGATAGAGCATGAAGCCTCGGGTTAGGCAGCTCGCATCCAGCTGCAAGTCCCAGCTAGGGGACCTGGGTCAGTCATCACCCTCTGACCTCCCAGGTAGGCTTCATGATGCTTCATAGACGGTAGCTATGAGTATTAAATAACACTGATGCAGGGCAGGTGAGCCCCCACATTGGGGTTTAGCTCCAGAGAGTTCTTGGATTTGCCTGGGAAAGAATCCAAGGACTAGCCAGTGGTGTCAGAGACTTTTATGGAAGCGGCAGTGTACAGCAGCAGCCGAGGTACTGCTCCTTGCAGAGCAGGGCCACCCCACAGGCATTGTGCCCAGAGTAGCAGCTCAGCAGCAGTCCTGCAGTCATATTTATGCCCACTTTTAATTATATGCAAATGAAGGGGAACATTATGAAGAAATTTCTAGAAAAGGGGTGGAAACGTTTTAGTCATCAGGTTGTTGCCATGGAAAAGGGCAGTAACTTCCGGGTGTTGCCATAGCAATGATAAACTGACACGGCACACTGATGGGCGTTTCCTGTGGAAAGGTGTCTTCACCCTGTCCCCGTTTTAGCTAGTCTTCAATTTGGTCCAGTATCTGAGTCCTGCCTCCAGAGTCAAGTCTCGCCTCCTACCTCAATGCCAAGCCTATAAAGTGGTCTAGTGCTGTGTTTGACACACCACCCAATTTCCTGTCTCTTTTCCTGAAACTTTAGTTTCTCTTTCAATTCAGGGTTCCTTGTTTGTTGCTTGGGGTTGGCCTCTAAGCTCTCTTGTACGTAAAGATGCTATGATTTCTAGCCGGGCGTGGTGGCTCACACCTATAATCACAGCACTTTGGGAGGCTGAGGCGGGTGGATCATGAGGTCAGGTGTTCGAGACCAGTCTACTAAAAATACAGAAACTTAGCTGGACATGGTGATGCACACCTGTAATCCCAGCTACCTGGGAGGCTGAGGGGAGTGAATCACTTGAATCTGGGAGTTGGAGGTTGCAGTGAGCTGAGATCACATTACTACACTCCAGCCTGGTGACAGAGTGAGATTCCATCTCAAGAAAAAAATAAGATTCTATGATTTATGACATTTTATGCAAACATTGAGGACACACTCAGCTTTGCACAGGACAGAGAGGAAGGGGAGATACAGGCTGGCACAGTCCCTAATTCAAGGGTAACACTAATGTTAGTGGGGTAGGCAGCACCTCCAGGTCAGCTGTCCTCTGCTTCTGTTTATCCTGAAACACCCTGGGGCGGTGATTGCAGCTCTGTGAGATTCGCTCCTGAATCTGGCTTGTGAGGGATTTGGAAGGGGTGGCACAGCTTGGGATGAACTTGCACGGAGGGCCTGGGCGCTGGGGCATTATCCCTGGGATGGCCACCCCACTACAGCTGGCCTTGATTGAGAGCTCGACTTCAGATTAGCCTGTAAAACCAAGAGAGAAAACAAAAGCCTTCGCCTCACAGAGCAACATAAAAATAACCTTACAACAGGTATCTATATATGTGGAGCTGGTGATTATTCGGATCTAGTTAACCATGCAACAAAATGGAATAAACTCGGCTCCATTAAACTTATTTTAAAAGCACTACTTGGTGATTCATGTTTATTAAACTGTTAACATTTAAAAGAGTGGGTGCTCACCATCATTTCGGCTTGGCAACCTGCTACAGAAGAAAATACACACTTGAGGGCGAGAGGATTGGATCCAGCAGAATCTATTCATATTTCTCTTTTGCCACCCCTTGCTCAAGTGAGAACCTCTTCAGCCATTCACTCTTTCACATTACAGGTATTTGTTGAGCACCTTTCATGTCTCAGGAGCTTATCTAAGCGCTGGTGCTACCACAGCGAGCAGAACAGCTGCCTTTCTCATGGAGCTGGCGTGCCAATGGCATCAGACACGTTCATCCCTTTGGTTGGGAAAAACTTCTTCTATGACTGGAGCGCCCGGCCCTAATCTCTATCTGGACAACATTAAAACTGTAACTCCTGATTCTCAAGACATTCCTGTTCCCTGGCTTTAACATTCTTCAATAATAGCTGCCTGAATCTGTTCATGTCATGACTGCTGCAAATACCGATTTGCTATTCTAGGCACCAGCAAGTGGCCATGTAGTCATCCATTCAATCACTCATTCACTCAGGTGCAGAGGTTTGGGTTTTTTTCTGTTTTTTGTTTGCTGTTTTTTTTTTTTTTTTTTTTTTTTTTTGATATGGAGTCAATCTCTTTCACCCAGGCTGGAGTGCAGTGGTGTGATCTCAGTTCACTGAAACCTCCACCTCCCCAGTTCAAGTAATTCTCTTGCCTCAGCCTCCTGAGTAGCTGAGATTGTAGGCATATGTCATCACGCTTGGCTATTTTTTTTTTTTTTTTTAGTAGAGATGAGGTTTCACCATGTTGACCAGACTAGTCTCAAACTCCTGGTCTCAAATGATCCACCCACCTCAACCTCCCAAAGTGCTGGGATTATAGGTGTGAGTCACCGTGCCTGACCTGGTGTGCTGTTTTAATTAGCTATAATACTATGGGCCTAGTGATGGTGTTCAATCCATGAGGAAAAATGACTCCTGTCTCTCGCTCTGGGGAGTCAGGTGGCCCTGGGTCAAGTCTAGGGCCGGGACACCTTGGACAGCTCTCCTCACTCTCAGTTTTTTTGTCTTTAAATTGGGATGGCAACATTGTCGACCTTGTTCATGAGTTCATGAATTCTTGCCATAAGTAGTGAGTGTCTACTGTATACTGCACACTGTGATTACATATCTGAAATTTTATTTTATTCTCACAATCAATGTAAAAGTCAGTTTTCTAAAACACTCATTATGGAAAAGTCATAAGTAAAGCTCAGAGAGGTGGAGTAGCCTGGCCAAAGTCACACAGCAGAGCTTGGTCTAGTCTGGCCAGGGAGACAGATTCATAGACAAAAAGCCAACATTTACCTGAGGATATGGTGATCACAGAGGTCCTAAGGAGATGTACTAGCCATGGGAGGCTGGGGACCCACTCCACACATGCCAGGAAGGAAGGTTAGGGATGGAGAATGGGTGGGAGATGACATGGCAGGGTTTAACTTCTGCCCAACTTCCAAAGACTGACTCCCTTTCTTCTCTGAGCTCAGTCGTTCTGGCCTTCTTTGAATTACTGGAGTGTAACAAATTCCTTCCTACCTCAGGACCTTTGTATATGCTGCTCCCTCGGCCTGGAATGCTCAGACCTATGCTCTAACATACACATGCGTGCATGCACACACACACACACACACCTTACCAATTTTATACCTACTCATCCTCCAGGTCTCAAACATCACTCCCTGAAAGATTCAATCCTTAAATCCCAAGACCAAGACTCCTGTCATTTATCCCACAGAACCTGTCCTTCATTTTCCTACTACTTCGTGCAGTCATGTATTAATCTATTTATTTTGCACTTCATCACTCAAAGTCATGAAAACGATACCATGGTTTGTTCATTTCTGCAAGCCTACTTTGTAGGACAGAGCCTCGCATAGAGCTATCGCTCAATCAATATTTGCTGCTCAAATGAGTGAATGAATTGTTTTAACAGTCTGATTCTAAGAAAATCCTTATTTGTGTTTATGTTTCTTTAGTCACTTCCTATCAAAACAGGGATAACAGCAACTGCTGGCATTTATTGAGGATTTGCTTCCTGCTGGAGCATTGCTAAGAAACTATATGCGTTATCTTGGTGAGTACTGTCAGCAACCTGAGAGGTAGGCCTTAGCAATATACCTACTTTGTGGATGAGAAAATAGAGTTTAAGAAAATCTCAATTTCTTATGAACTGGCTGGCTCTATGCAACTCAGTTCCCCTCTTTGAATCTCAGTTTGGGGAGGCTTCTAGTCCATGCATGCAAAACTAAAGTCAGCCCATCTCTAAGACCTCCTTGCCTGGGGAACAGAATAATGCCAGCAACACCTTCGTGGCTGTTAATTGGACTATTTGTGCATAGTACCCAGTGAGCATGCAGTAAATGGATGGATGGGGGCTCCCTGGTCTTATAACTTTCACAGCAGAATCCCTGGCAGATGGCCATGCTTTGAAATTCCATGGCGTAATAACCATGAATCACCCCCAAAGATCCTAGGACATGGGCAAGTCTGTTTCCTCTGCCCAGCGCATTGTGCAGGGAGATGCCTGGACACTGTCACCAGCTCAGCGATCTTGGCGGCCAACAGCTCCACACGGAAGGGCCCTCCTGCCGACCTCGCTGAAAAGACCAGTAAATTCAGCAGCCAGTGTGTCTGGCTTTCCCTCTTGTCGCCCCCTAAATCTCCCTCTAAGTGGCAGGACTCTGGACCTGCCACTCTGTCTGGGAGCATTTGCTTCATCTCAGAGGAGACCGGTGCCAGGAACCTCTGAGGGGTTGGCGAGGACTTCGTTTTTCCATCTCATGAGTGGCTGCCTCTGCTGCCTGACTCAGCTTCATTCAGACGCAAGCTGCAAACACCAGGGGTCTGGAAGGGATCTCAAAATTTCTCACTCACTAAGTTGCTTTGGCTGGCTTCATTCGGAGTTCCAGGGAAACCCCTGGGATAATGTGTCCAGGTGCCCAGCTTTCTCTTGGGCCTCAAGAACCACCTTCCAAAGGAGGAAAACTGGGGAATAGGGTAGCCCTAGGTCAAGTCTAGGGCGAGGACCCCTTGGACATATACCTTGGCCCTCAGTTTCCTCGACTTTAAATTGGGGTAGCAGCAATGTCGACCTTGTTGAGGTGTTGTGAAGGATTCATGAGTCCCTGCCGTAATAAGTAGTGAGTGCCTACTGTATACTGCGCATTGTGATTACATAATGACATATATCATGTTTTTTGTTGTTCTCACATCAAATGTAGAAAGTCAGTTTTATAAAACACCCATTATGGAAACGTTGTAACTAAAGCTCAGAGAGGTAGAGTAACTTGGCCAAGATGACACAGCAGAGCTGAGATTCAAGCTCCGACTCATCAGATCCCAGAGGCTGAAAGTTTTGCATGCTGTGAACCCTCCAAGCCAGGCTCCCAGCCACTGCCTGCTGTGCTACTTTCCCCAGGGGTTTTGTAGGCTGCACACTGTTACCTGCACAATAAGAATCATGAGGGCGGCCGGGCACGGTGGCTCACACCTGTAATCCTAGCACTTTGGGAGGCCAAAACAGGTGGATCACGAAGTCAGGAGTTCAAGACCAGCCTGGTCAAGATAGTGAAACCCTGTCTCTACTAAAAATACAAAAACTAGCTGGGTGCGTGTAATCCCAGCTACTCGAGAGGTGGAGGCAGAGAATTGCTTGAACCCAGAGGCGGAGGTTACAGTGAGCCAAGATTGTGCCACTGCACTCCAGCTGAGGCAACAAAGGGAGACTCTGTCACAAAAAAAAAAAAAAATCACAATGGCAATAGCTCACTCTTATTGAGACCTGCCCACGTCACTTACTGTGACATGGATTGCTTCCTTTACATGCTTTGGTTATAGTCCTTCTTTGGATTATTTTACGTTGGCCCAGACCAGAATCGGAAGCATTTTCAAAAGAATTGAAAGGCTCTAATCCTCGGCCCACTGGGAGCCAGAGCAGGTTAACATGGGAGGCTCTGATGTGATCAGATTGGCCTGTTTTGGGGATGGCGCTGGCTGATGAGAAAAAGATGGATGAAAGAGAAAAAGGCTGGAGAAACAGGCAAGGATGGGGGCCTAACGGGCCTCTTTGTTATGAGGGAGCCCACCTCCCCTGTCCTCTGTAACAGCATCTGAGTCCACAGCCCAGTCTTGTCTCCGCCAGGTTGACCTAGCTCAGAGAGCAACCTGCAGCTTCCCAAACTTAGAGCATGCTGCCCAGGAATGCTAGGAGAAACTCTGTCTTGTTCATTAATTCACTAAAACACTAATAATTGGACACCTGTTGTATGCAGAGCATGGAGCATACAGCACAGAACAAGACATTCTAGAAACCAAGCTGCAAATCAGAAACACAGGGTTCAAATCCTCCCTCTGCCTCCAACCTCTGCACATTCACCTTTCCAGGTCTTCATTTCTTCTCCTTAAAATGGAGATCATGTTCACCTACATGTCGCAGCGCTGGTGGGAGGATACAGTGAGAGGTACAGGAAGCAGCTGCTGCAGTCAGCTCCTGGGCCCTGAGGGGGGTTGGTTCCCCAGGAAAAGTGTGGAACATGGGAACCGGTGAGTGAAGAGAGACAGCTGCTGTGCTCAGTCAGTGGCTCTTACCTCGGGTCGATTTTATCCCCAGGGGATGTTTGGAAATATTTCAGGTTTATATAATTTGAGGAGTTGGAGAATGCTACTGGCATCCGGTAGGTAGAGGCCATGGGTGCTGCTCAGTATCCTACAGTGTACAGTCTGGCCTCACGCCCCGTTCCCGAGAATCATCTTCCCCTATGTGTCATTAGTGCTAAGGTGGAGAAGCCGGGGGCTAAGTGGGCACTGCCTGTACCAGGCTGTAGAGAGGGGCCTGGGTCCCACACTTAGACTGCCTGTGCAGAGAGCACCCCACCCCCTAGCTGCCTGGGATAGGCAAGCTTCTCGCTGAGGCCGTGGTCTCTGAAAACTTGATGGAGGCTGAAGGACCCAAGCTCATTCAAGTGGCTGTTGGCTGGAGGCTTCAGTTCCTCACCATGTAGGCTTCTCCACAGAGCTAAGCTTTCCTAGAGTGGGAGGTTCATGAGAGAGAGGGGTGGGAGCAGAAGAGCAGACGGAGGCCATAGTCTTTTTACAACCTCAACGTGGAAGAGGTATGCCATCCCAGCCACCATCCTCCTGTGGCCACACAGCCTGGGAGGATGTGAACACAGGGCAGTGGGTATCTTTGGGAGCCATCTGGGAAGCTGGTTGCCACGTGGTTCAATCTAGAGTTTGTGTCAAGCCATAGAGTGCAGAAGGCAGAGGAGAGGGAGCAAAGTCCTTTCATCAGTGTCAGGGTAGGGTCAAAGAAGGTGAAAGAGATGGCATTTTTCCTTTTTTTTTTTTTTAAGTACATACCATATGTCAAACAGCATCCCAGGTTATTTTTTATGCGTTATTATATTTCACCCTCACAGCTAACCCACGAGACAGTAAAATCACCAGCATTTTTCAGATGAGGAACAGAGATCACACACACAACTGGTAGGAGAGGGAGGTGGGTTTTGAACCCCAAAATGACTGGGACCACCTTTCTGACTCTGGGACCGACCACTCTACCCCCTGCTCTGAGAAAATTGCCGAGCAAGCAGGTGCAATGGGTCCAGGTTCCTGTTTGTTATTCTGGAAAAACAGAGAAGTCTAGAATCTTCCAACAAGGTGCTGAAGCACTTCGGGAAGCACTGCCAGTGATTCCATTGGGAAGTGCTTTCCCGCCCATCGTGTCTTGCGGGAGTATCCTTGTTCCCCGTGTGTACCAGTGATTCCTTTGGGAAGTGCTTTCCCACCCATCGTGTCTTGGGTGAGTATCATTGTTCCCCGTGTGTAGATGGGAAAACTGAGGATAGGGTTGTAGCAGGGAAAGGGGGTGGCATTCTCCTTTTTAGCACCTGATAAATGTCGAAGCTGAGGTTGACGTCCCCAGGTCTCCCGGTTCTAAGTACACCGCCTGCCCCAACCCACCCAGGCTCCCTCCCAATGCCTGATTCACTTCGATGTTGCCCCCCAGGAGTGTCTATCCAGGACTTAGGTGCTCAGCAGGACAGCTCCACCCATTAACTTCATGACTCAAGGCGTGCCTTAAACTCCTCCGGACATACCCACACGTAAATCCAGTTACTTGACTCTGTGTTTGTGTGTGTGTTACAGGGATCTCTCCCAATGTCTAAGATGGGCTTAAGCCAGGATTCTATTTCTTGTTTGAGCATCTGCTGAGACCATTTTGTTAGATGCCTACATGACTGAGGACTTAAAAACCAAGAAGAGAGGCTGGGTACAGAGGGTGAGGGAGGACTTTCCCACCGGTGGTCCCTTCACTATCTCTTTTGAGGAGTCTTAATCCCTTAATCACTTTTATTAATCTCATAACAATCTTTCCAACATCGGTTACATCCTTCTTATCTTGGTTAAGCATTTTGATGAACTCAGAGCTTCTTGTCACTTAGGGGTTTTCCTTCTGCTTAAGGCAACTGCTCTTATGCTGTGTCTCTCCCTCCTTCCCCTTCCCTTCTCTCTCTCCCTCTCCCCCCTTTTTCTCACTCTCTTTTCTATCTCTTTCTCTTTCTTCTCTCTCTTTTCCTCTCTTCTCTCTCATCTCTTCTCTCTCTCCCCTCTCTTCTCTCCCTCTCTCTCTTCCTCCCTCCTTTCCTTTTTCCAACCATACTTTTAGAATCCAACAACCCTTGAATTTCAGAGCCAGCAGGAACCTTCCAGACCAGCCAGCATACATTTCTCATTTTACAGCTGGAAAAGCCAGGACTCCCCTAATTTAATTAACTCATTCAAGGCCTCTTGGCAGCTATAAGCGAGTCCAGAATGCCTGCTGGAAACAATGAAGCCGCTTGTAGGTGGGAGCACTGAACCCTAACCCACGCCATCTCTGCCGACCCTCTTCAATGCCTCGGAGGTGGATTCTACCATCAGACTCATTTTAGAGTGGAGGAAACTGAGGCAGAGCAAGGGGAACTCACTCACCCCCAGACACAGCTCCGCACAGGCACAGCCCAGAGATTGGATCTCAGGCATTCTGACTTTGGGGCCCAAGCTTTCAATGCCAGGTCCTCTCTGCAATGCCGAGGTATCTTTCCCTGTGGGGGCCAAGAGCTGGCGTACATGTGATGGTGAAGCAGGCCCCCTTACCAAATGAACTGAAGGTGCTGAGGGCTCATGATGGGGTCACTGTCCCTCTCTCAGGTTGGAAGCTTCAAAACCCCTGCATGGGATTCCCCTAGCCCAGCTCGGGGTCTTTCCATCTACCAGACCCCGCAACAGTGACTTCTTTGAGGAACCCAAATGGTTTGGGCATTGCTCTCCAAACAATTCTAGAATCAACAGACTCACAGACATGGGCCCCCAAGGCACACTCTTGCCCCGTCTCCTCCGCCCTCACTGGTGACACTGTGCACCCTCCTCAGTCCTTCTGCAGGGTGCAATGGGACAAGTCAGAAGTCAGACACCTGGGTGAGTCACAGTCCTCACCATGCCTCCCACGCACTGCAGCCAACTCCTTCCTTTTGAGGTGTTACTTCCCTTATTTCTCAACTGAAAAGACGTATCTTCAAATACCCATCAGCTTCGGAGGCCTTTTGGAAATGAAATACCATGTGGAATGCCAACAGGAAAAGCCCATGAAAGAAAGCTGCTGCTGGAGGTGAGCATTTTATGGGGAAGTAGTAGGGTGCCCACATTCCCACCTTCCCATCCCCTCCCAGGGGCCCAGGACACATTCGGAGCCTGGAGACGCACAGTTTTGAGGCTATAGACAAGCTATCTCTGTGTGCTCCGTGGCTGATATTTTGTGAGCTTATAGACACCCCTGATCCTTCTCCAAGCCTAGGGTGGGAAGAAGGGTGCTCCCAAGGGCATTGCTCTCCAAACGATTCCAGAATCAACAGCCTTGCAGACACGGACCCCTGAGGCACACTCTTCCCCTGTCCCCTCCGCCCCCCGGTGACTCTGCACACCTCTCCCTTCACCTCTGTTCTCTCTTGCTCGCCTCTTTTCCTCTTTGTCTGCCTGACAAGTCGCTGGTGAGGGTGAAGATGGAGAACCAACTGCCGAACTTAGAAAATAAAAACACCCCAGCCGGCTTTATTAATCTCCTGAAATATGCTCTCCAATTGCTGCCAAGCCGAAAGGGCTTGTGTTTTCCCCCAGAACATCATAAAAAAGTAGAAATGTTTACAAGGATGACTGGAAAATAGAGCAGTAGATCTTTCTGGTAATGTACAAGGTGATGCAGTAATTGCTATGGAAACTAGTCATTATAATTCAATAAAAAGGGAGAAAAAAGTTAAGTTCATTGTGTTACCTATGACTATCCTCACATTCTTTACATATATTAGCATAAAATCAGTCCCACTTTTATTCACAGGGTTTTCACCAGCTCTGCCTTCACAAAAGGGTTTGTGTGGTTCTGCACAGAGGAAACCCTGAAGAAGACAGGAAGAAATCTCTCTCTGTTTATTTTTTCTGGGTGAGCTAGTTGACGGTTCAGCACCAACATGCATGCAGGGTCCAGAAGAGAACGTAGCTTGTGCCTGAGGATTCCTGTCCCGTGCATTAAAGGAAGAGCTTTATTGCTCTTCCAGCCCTGAAATGCGACAGAAAGGGAAGTCTTCTTGCCGGAGAGATGCAACTTGCCAAAATAAAATGGAAGATACAAAGTCACGTGACTTCTTGCACACCCAAGGGCCAAGTAGCTTGGGGACACCATCAGAGGGACTAGCCCCTGCGATGCCGTGGGGTGCCACCCTCACGAACACCCCCACCTGCCTGCCAAGTTGTGCAGCCGCACCCATGCATTTCACACTAAGTACATCATACGCCACTTGGAAAGAAGATCTGGACCCAAGGCGATGGCCATACCAGGAGTGGTGGAAATGACCCTGTGGGTGAGGCAGGAAACAGCGATTGCACGAATACCTATTTCTGGCAAAGAGAGATAAAGGAGTGATTCTAAGTGGCGGGTACACGTGCATGTGCGCTGGGGGATGAAGAGGATTAAGATGAAAACCATCATCCCTGTCCACCTGGGAGCTTGCAAATCTCTATGTAATTAAGAGCCCAGAGCCAACGGAGCAGGGAGAGAAGGCAGGTGGGTGTTCATCCAACTCTAGACATGTCACTTGGATGACGTGAGTCTGTTCACCTCTCCGAGCCTCCCTAATTGTGCAAGTCATTACACTATTGTCTCCTAGCTCCAAACTCACTCTTTTCTTATCTTTCTTTTTTTTTTTTTTTGAGATGCAGTCCCACTCTGTCACCAGGCTGGAGTACAGTGGCACGATCTCGGCTCACTGCAACCGCCATCTGCCGGGTTCAAGCGATTCTCCAGCCTCAGCCTCTCAATACCTGGGGCTACAGGTGTGTGCCACCACGCCCAGCTAATTTTTGCATTTTAAGGAGAGATGGGGTTTCACCATGATGGCCAGGATGATCTCCATCTCTTGACCTTGTGATCTGCGCCCCTCAGCCTCCCAAAGTGCTGGGATTACAGGCGTGAGCCATGGCGCCCGGTCCAAACTCACCCTTTTATACTCTTCCTTCTCGTGCCTGGGCTGGGATTCTGTGGCCTGCGTTGCTACTGGGCCTGGTGGGCCTCTGTAAGCCTCTGCCCATAGCAGGTGCTAGAGGCAGCCTGAGGCAGACGCCAGAAAAAGGGACATGCTTGTCTTGTCTGTGTGTGCTCGCACTTTCTTGTTCCCTTCCTTTCTTTCATTTCTCATTTTCTTTTGGTTTTCTTTGTTGTTTTTAGAGATGAGGTCTCATTCTCTTGCCCAGATTGGAGTGTCGCGTTGCTACCGTAGCTCACTGCAGCCTCGAGCTCCGGGGCTCAGGCTATCCCCCTGCTTCCAGGCCAGTCCTCCTGCTGAGGAGCTGAGACCACAGGTGCATGCCACTATGCCCAGCATTTTAATTTTTTTTTTAGAGATGGGTCTCACTATGTTACCCAGGCTGGTCTCAAACACCTGGTCTCAAGTCATCTTTCCTCCTTGGCTTCCCCAAGTGCAGGATTGCACGCCTGCGCCATCACACTCGGCCTGCCTCCAGTATCTGTCTGCGTGACAGACGCAGTGACTTCATCCCAGCCATGACGGTCGGTTCCAGGGCAGTTCTTCCTCATTGTGACAAGTGACCTTGCAAATCCCCTCTTTAGAAGTCAGCGCCTAAGCTCTGCAGGGCCCCTGGCCTGGGCTTCTGAGTGCCGGCGGAGTTCTGGTTCCTCCCCCAAGTTATTTTCCCCCAACTTCTCCCTTTCCTCTCTCAGCCCAACAGAGGCAGCCGCTCCCACAGTTCCTGTCTCTGCTTCCCTCTCACTTCTTCTTTCTGCCTTTCCAGTTTGTCAACACCAGATCCCTGTATTAAACTCACCCTATTAGACTACTCGGCATGGTTTTCATTGTGTAAGGGCCATTGAAAGTAAGGGCAAAGACCACAGTTACTTTTACACCAACCTAATTCTTTGGCTGTCACCTCTCTAATCCAGCCTCCACCTAGTATCTGGAACAATCTTTCTTTTTTAAATATATATATATATTTTATTACACTTTAGGTTCTGAGGTACATGTGCAGATCATGCAGGATTGTTGCATAGGTACATACATGGCAATGTGGTTTGCTGCCTCTATCCCCTCGTCATCTATATCTGGTGTTTTCCCCATGTTATACCTCCCCAACTTCCCCACCACCCGCGGTCCCTGCCCAGTCCCCTCCAACAGACCCCAGTGTGTGACGCTCCTCTCCCTGAGACCACGTTTTCTCATTGTTCAACACCCGCCAGTGAGTGAGAACATGTGGTGTTTGGTTTTCTGTTCTTGTGTCAGTTTGCTGAGAATGATTGTTTCCAGATTCATCTGTGTCCCTACAAAAGACACAAACTTATCATTTTTTATGGCTGCATAGTATTCCATGGGGTATATGTGCCGCATTTTCCTTGTCTTGTCTATCATGGATGGGCATTTGGGTTGGTTCCAGGTCTTACCTATTGTAAACAGCACCACAATGAACATACATGTGCGTATGTCTTCATAATAGAATGATTTATAATCCTTTGGATATATACCCAGTAATGGGATTGCTGGGTCAAATAGAATTTCTATTTGGTCACAGTTTGATCCATCTTTCCGATCACAGTTTGATCAGATCACTGCCTGGAAGGGGTGAATTCCCAGCCCTTTGGCTGTCAGAGCCTCTCTCCTGCCCATAGCAGTCATCCTGTGTCCATCATATTCATCTTGAGCGTGGACACACCCTCAGCATCCTTCTTAACACAATGCCTCAGGACAGAACTATTCGTGCTCCATGTTGGCATGTGATAGGAAGCCTATTTTCCAACTTTTCCTTGGAGGGTAAGTTGGTGAGCTGTGACCCATGAGAACTACTAGGTAATTTAGCTCATGTTTATTTAGTGTTTATTATATATCAGGCACTCTACTGCCTTGCCATGAAGAATCTTCCAAGAGAATCCATCTAGCTAATGCAGTCTCCTACATGGGTAGCTTTATACTTGTTTTTGTCCAAAAGAGCCCACCTTGCATACTTGGATCTACTGCAATACCTAGAGGAATTCTTCAGCCGAAACTTAATGAAGTCAATACAAAAGAATTCTTTGAGAATGACTGAATCCCCTCTCTGGAAGAACTCTACTGATAATTTCTGCATAATTATACATAACAGACTCCAAGTGGCACACAGTAGAACTCTGATAAGGTTGCTAATTATGTCCACATTAAGTCATTGATAGAAATCCTTATCTGGATGTGGCTGTGAGTCACAGGCTCTCTATTCTGTGACAAATTGAATTCTTTTCTCCGCATTCTGCTGTTCTTACTTGATGCCTTCCCCATTGGTCTTGAGTTTGTCCTCTCCCACTACCACCCCAAGAGACACATCACAGGATGTAAGTGAGAGCAATGAGTAGATGCAGTAAAATAATAGGAAATTGACTCTGGGCTTTAGAGTCAAAGAGACAATAGGGAATGGTGGTGACTGAGGCAGATGGAGGAGGCTTGACTCCAGCTGATCTTCATGGGTACAGGAGCCTTTTGTTACCAGAGCACCTAAGAGATACTGGAGGTGGGCAGATCACCTGAGGTCAGGAGTTCATGTCCAGCCTTTCTAACGTGGTGAAACCCCATCTTTACTAAAAATACAAAAATTAGCTGGGCGTGGTGGCAGGTGCCTGTCATCCCAGCTACTCTGGAGGCCAAGGCAGAAGAATTACTTGAACCCAGGAGGTGGAGGTTGCAGTGAGCCGAGAGCCAAGATCATGCCTGGGCGACAGAGTGAGAATCTGTCTCAAAGAGAGAGAGAGATCAGAAATCTCTTCCGTGGGGGTTGTTTGTTTGTGCTGTTTCTGAGATAGGGCTTTGCTCTGTCACCCAGGCTGGAGTGTGTGCAATCATGGCTCACAGAAGCCTCAGCCTCCCCGGGCTCAGGTGATCTTCCTGTCTCAGCCTCCTGAGTAGCTGGGGCTACAGGCACCGCCAAGACCAAGACAGGCTAGTTTTTTATGTTTATTTTTTGTAGTTAAGGGATCTTGCTATGTTGCCCAGGCTGGTCTCAAATTCCTGGTCTCAAGTGACCCACTCACCTCCACCTCCCAAAGTGCTAGGATTACAGGCATGAACCACTGTACCTGGTGTTTTATACAGAAATAATGAGTTTCATTTTCAATATTGTCAGCCGATTCAAATCCAAATGGAATGCACATATATATCAAAATATCCCATTGTACTCTATACATATATACAGCTATTTGTCAATTAAAAAGGCACTTGGGGCCACATTTGGCCTGCACTTCCCTAGTTTGCACTTCTTGCAGTATGCATCGCAAAGAACAAGGGAGGATCCCACACAGCGGTTAGAAGCCAGAACTCTGCAGCCAGAGTGCTTGGCTCAAACCCCCTCTCTGCTATTTCCTGGCTGTGCAACTTAAGCTGAATTACTCAGCCTCTCTGTGCCTCAATTTTTCCATCTGTAAAATGGTGACGTTAATAATCACACCGACCTCATGACATTGTTGTGAGGTTTGAATGAGTCAGAATGTGCAAGGCCTTTAGTAAGGACACATGAGTTAGTATCTATAAGAAACTCATATAAAATTCCTGATCCAGAAAGCAGCAAGTAAGCCTCACTCTCATTCTAAGCATTTTGAAGATCCTCATTATTTGTGAACTTTGAGATTCTCCCCAGCAGTCCTGGTGGGAGACAGGGACAGGCAGAGGAGCTTTTGTTCATAGCTCCATCTTTCAGATGGGAAAACTAAGGCACAGAAGAGTTCTTCACTTGCCCAAAGCCTCATAGCAAACCCAAGGAAGGACCTAACCTCAGCCCAGCTCTCTAAAACCCTCTCTCCTCTCTGACGCTCTCTGACCCACCCAGCCAGCCAGCCTGAAACTCTGCCACGCTGCCAGATGCCCCTCGCTGTACTCCAGACGCAAAATGACAATAAAGTGCTTTTCCTTTCCTTTTTTTTTTTTTTTTAAGAAAGAGAACGAGAGAGAGCTATGGGAGCAGAGGGTGGGAGAAGAACTGTCCTCATCACAAATTTCTCTCTGGCCCTCTTCCCAGACTTGAAGTTCCTGGCACGGCTGGCAAGATTTGGGGCAGGCGAGTGGGTGAGCAAGCTGAGCAGAAGCAGAACAGCAGGGGGTCCAGATCTGTCCACCCCTGATTTCTCAGGCTGACCCCAATCCCCCAGTACCAGGTGTGTAATTGTGGGGCCCGGTACAAAATGAAAATGCAGACCCCCTCGTGCCAAGACTGCTAAGAATTTCAAGAGGGTGCCAGCAGAGCATTAAACCAAGGATGGGACCCTGGGTGACAGCCCAGTTTGTACACCCGTTGAAGCCGGTCTTGGACACGCCCCTTCTTCTAAGGGACATGCCGGACTTACACAACGGGAGTGCAAAGAGGGTTAAAAGACGCCCTCGCCTCTCCCCATGTCCTGGTGAGATAAAACCACCACTGGGAGACCCAGGACAATTTTTATATAGGATTAGAAAACAAAAATCAATATTTAATTATCTGTAAGCTTTTTGTGTCACTGAATCTTTAGCACCCTAACGGGGAGAACAGGCTGCCAAAGCGAAAGTGAGTCATTAAAGACGCAGTATTGCCGGCCATCCCTTTTTAAAGTCAGGCCGTAAATAGAGAACATTATCACTCTTCACATGCTGCTATTGTTATTTATCTTTACAATCTCTATTTACCTCTATTTATAGCAGATTTCCCCCATATATTATGGGGCCAGGTTAACTTTAACGGAGTTCATGAAAAGAGGTACTTAAAACTTTGGAACATGCTTATGTGAACAGATGGCAAGGTTTTCAGAAGCTATGGGGCCCAGAAGGCCGATTTGAAGGGTGTTGATTTTTTTTTTTCCTTCTTCTCTTATTGCTTCCACTCTCTCCCATAAAGTCTGCCCAGAGCCCTTCGTCTCTGGCACGGTAACCACAACCCAAATGGAAATGGATGGGTGACACTACTGGAAAATCCAGATTCCGGACTTTCAGTTCTCCCCTGTAAATGGGTTTTAAAATTTGCAGTGCTGAGAGTAAAGTCATGTTTTCAGAAGCTGGGAGCTTTCGCTTCACCAGGGAAACCTTCATCAAGCTTTGTCTTCTTTTAGCCTTAGGCACACTGGATTGTTAGTTATATTGTTGGTGATGGCCTCTGCCAGCTTCTCTAGGCAGGGACGGAATCTGGGCCACTGGGGGATTCACACTGCCTGCCACAGTTTCTAGCACATAGTAGATGCACAATAAATGTGAAGAACAATTATATGAAGGACCCAGCAGAGTTAAAGTTAAAACCAGCATTAGGCTGACCTGGATTTGAATTTCTGCTTTGGAACTCACTACCTAGGGGACTTAGGGCAAGTTAATTAGTCTCTCTGAGCCTTAGTTTCTTCATCGAGTGACTTGCATAGCCCAGTGTCTGTTGCAGAAAGCTCACTGGCATGAGTTGATTTTGTTATCATCAATCCTAAGAGCCGCATAACTCTTTAGAACTAATGTGAATGTGGGAAAGTGAATAAATGAATGCATGGATGAATGAATGAATGAATGAATGGAGGAGGGAATGAATACATAGATGCATAGATGGATGGGTGGGTGGATGAAAACAGAGGAAAGGTCTTCCTTAGAAGCAGAGCCCAGATCCAGGAACTGTAATCTGGGGGAAGGATTAGAAGCATCTTTGCTTATTAGTTTCAAAAATAAGACAATCTAGAAACAGACCTGAGGATTTGTAAAAATCTGCATGTAACAAAGGTCGCGTTTCAACTCAGTTGGGAAAGGATTATTCTACAAATAGCACTGGGATGATTGTTTAACTGGTGGAGACTGAAAAAAGAGTTACATTTTTATTTCACAGCCATTCACCAAAATCAGTTCCCATCCAATTGACATTAACTGGAAAGCATCAAACTCTATGATTCCCCCCTAGCCCCAGTGAAAATGTGGGCTAGCATGTTATGACCTCAAACAGTGAAGATATTTCTAGGTATAAAAACAAAATGATAAGCTATGGAAGTAAAGATAGATTTATTAGGTTACCTACTATTAAAATATTTACAGGTTAAACAAATAAGAGACATAAAATATACTGGGAAAAAATTATTTGCCTTATCTATACCAGGCCAAGGGTCAATCAACACTATATGTAAAGAACTCTTGGATATGATTAAGAAAACAAAGGATAAAAGCAAACAGAGAAAAATAATCAAGTATATGAATGTGAAATTAATCAAGGAAGGCGTAGAAATGGCCAATAAGCTAAATAAACTTCATCAGCAATAAAAGAAACACACCTAATCTGAAGAGACACCATTAAAAATGGTCAAATTAGCAAACTTTTCTTTAATGATAACACACACTGCTTGTGAGGATGCTGCAAAGTAGGAACTATGGAACACCCTGAGCACAACCTTTGTGGAGTACAAGAATAATTTCTGTTGTATGCCTTGAGATTTTTTGTGGTCTTTTATTGTACGGAATCTTTGTGTAAGAGTTGAGAGATACAGTTTCAATACAGTTTCTCTCTATCAGTTTCTTCCCAGTGGGAATGAGGGAATTTTTTTTTCCCTTAGAGAAAACTTATCAGTACCCATCAAAAATTTTAATATATCTGCCTTTGATCTGGCAACTCCAGTTTCAGAAATCTTCCTTAGAGCAATACTTGCACACATGAGCTTAGAGATATATTTTCAAAGAGAAACGTTGTACCATTGGCTACGACAGCATAGAAGAAAGTTGAAAACAACCCGACAAAATGGGAACAGTCAAATAAACCAAAATGGGTAGTTTTCTATATCAAAAATGATTGTGTATTCACAATTTCAACCTAGCGTGCCCATATAGAATACTATGCAGTCACTAAAATGAATGAGGCAATTTAACATATACAATGCTATGGGAACATGTCCATGTTAAATTGTTGAGAGAGAAAAGAAATTTCTAGAAAGCCCACATCTTGTAGTCCAATTTGTGTAACTAATTTTTTTTTAAGATGGCATCTCACTCGGTCGCCCAGGCTGGAGTGCAGTGGTGCAATCTTGGCTCATTACAACCTCCGCCTCCTGGGTTCAAGTGATTTCTCTGCCTCAGCCTCCCAAGTAGCTGGCACTACAGGTGTGCGCCACCACACTCGGCTAATTTTTGTATTTTTAGTAGAGACGGGGTTTCACCATGTTGGCCAGGATGGTCTGTATCTCCTGACCTGGTGATCCACCCACCTCGGCCTCCCAAAGTGCTGGGATTACAGGTGCAAGCCACTGCGCCCAGCCTGTGTAACGGATTTAAGCATGTGTCTTACAAAGGCCTCTGAGGGAGGGTGGTTTAGGGATGCACTTTCTTTTTACTCTATAGATTTCTGCATTATTGACCTTGTAGCTTTTTATTCCACTGGAATTAGCTTCTATGCTTTGTATGTTTGACTACCCAAGCCAGTCCCTGTGAGTGGACATCCCAAGCCTGGGATGGTCTCTAAGGAGAACCTCACCTTACATGCTTCAGGGATTTCAGGGCCCTCAGGGAATGCGCAACATCCTGTCCTGGCAGGTGAGGCCTCCTGTGTCTTGGACCCTGCAAAGATCCTCTTCAATTCCTATGTTCTCTACATTCCCATACTGCCTCTTGCTCCAAATCTTTCTCATGCTGTGCCCTCTGCTGGAAATACCCTTCCCTGCCTTGCCCATCTGGAAATCTCCATGAAAATGCAGACAGCACCTTCCATCAGTAGCTCTTCCTAGTGTTCCAATCTGTGTTAAGCACTCCTCAAGCTGTTTTAGTACAGAGTATGAGAATGGGTAGTCTGAGGTCTGCTGGCAATTTTTTTTTAATGGGGTGAAATTTACATAGCATACAATTAACCAATTTAAAGCGTGCAATTCAGTGTCAATTTGTAGCATCTAAATTCCCAAGCCTTGACCCAGACTTAAAGCATAGAAAGCTCTGGTGTCGAGTCCAGCAATCTGCATTTTTAATAAAGTTGCCAGATAATTCTTGCACACACCAAAATTTAATAATCACAACCTTCCTATCTTGTTATCCCTATTATAATAGCACATGACTGTTTGTTTTCATGTCTGTTAAACTTATAATTTCTGAACTGTGAGAATCTGCAAAAAGATGGAGCAGGCATCTAAAGATAGATACATGGATGTGAAATTTATATATATGTATACAAGTAATTACTGTTATAACCATACTTAATAAATTATATTACATCTCAATAAGAAGTTTCACTAACTATATAGCACTGTGCAGAAGGAGGGGGTGGAGAAAATGCCCCTCCATCCCACTCTGCTGTGAAAGTGAGCCAGCAGCCAACGACGGGTGCCTCAGCCCTTGCTGGAACCTGAGCAGTGCTCTCAGCTGGGGATTTGTTCTTTCCTCTTTCTGGCACCAGCTGGTGTTGACTGTTGCCAGAAAGAAACAGTCTCCGGCAACCCTGCCACCCTCGCCACAGATCAGAGCTACGTCTTAGGTGCAGGGATGTCTGTTTTCAGTGCTTTCCAAAATCCCATGCAGGGATGTTGCCGGGCTGAGTCGGAAGGCCCGGGACGTTGGCAGGTCCGACGTGGCTCCCTGCACTATTCGGGGTGTGGGAACTGTCTCTGATGCTGAGGTTCCGTCTCTGTCTCCAGAGCCTGTTCCATCTGGCAGTTAGTTCTCCATCCTCAGCCAAGGACCTGCTGCCTTCTGGGAGCCCTAGGGGGGGAAGTAAGGAAAGGAGAAGAGGGTAACAGCTGGGGCTGGGAGCAAAGAGGGCGCTGAGGGCCTCTCTCCAAAAGCCGGTGATTAATCATGAAACTAGGATGCTTTCGTTTTCTTGCAAACTGGAGTACAACGTAGAGAAAATCACAGCACACACACCGTGGGCAGGAGAGCACAGTGGGTATGAGTGTCTGACTCAGCCAGAGCCTGGTTCGAATCCTGACTATGCCACTTCTGGGCTGTGTTACCTGGGGTAAGTTACCTGCCCTTTCTGAGCCTTTTCTATGTTCTCAGGGTTTCTTTGTAAGGTTTAAATTATATAATATCCATGAAAGGCTTTATGCAGTACTTTAAAAAATTATCCAATCTATATGCACTAATTATCTCTGGGAGCATGTCTCTCTTCCAAAGAATGGCTTTGTTTTACATGATTGCCAACTGCCTCAGCAAGGCAAGGTGGAAGCTGCTCTGAAATCAGAATTGGAGGCGTGGGCTCCATTTATGTAACTGACTTGGAGACGTGGGGCCAGCTCCTTGCATTCCTTCTTAAAAATGCAAGGAAGAAACCAATGGGAGGAAGAGGACCACAGGCCAGAGCCTTTCAAATGTCAGACCCATTTCCTCTTAAGACCCCACCCCGGCATTATCAGCCCTGTTTCTCAGATGTGCATGCACACAGAGGCCCAGAGAAATGAAGCTAGTTTTATGTGGCACTGTGATGCCAGGAAGAGCTGGGGTTGCAACCAGTCGCATCTGACCCAGTCTCTGTGCCCTTTCTGCCTCCCTTCTTTCAGACTTTCAATAATAATGATCACTAAGGCTGGGAACGGTGGCTCACACCTGTAATCCCAGTACTTTGGGAGGCCGAGGCAGGAGGATCACCTGAGGTCAGGAGTTCAAGACCAGTCTAGCCAACAGGGTGAAACCCCATCTCTACTAAAATATAAAAAATCAGCCTCTGTGGTGGTGGGTGCTTGGGAGGCTGAGGCAGGAGAATCGCTTGAACCCAGGAGGCGGAGGTTGCAGTGAGCAGAGATTGTGTCATTGCACTCCAGCCTGGCGACAGAGTGAGACTTTGTCTAAACCCAACAAACAACATGGAAATAACACCTACCGTGTATTTAGCACTTTCTTTGCATTGGGCACTATTTAAAGGTGTTACACTGTTCACCCTTTTAATTCTCACCATAAGCTTATGAGGCAGTCTCTGTAATTCCCCACTTCCCAGATGAGGAAATATGGGCTCAGCTCCTGAGAGGCAGAGCGAGGACTTGAACCCAGATCTGAGTCTGTGTCTCAAGGGGTCACCCCTCGCCCCCACCTAGTTCTCCCCTTTCTTTCCTGTCTCCCTTCATGACTCGCACAGGTGTTAAAAAACAGCACCAAGCCTACGAAACAAAAAAAAATCAAGGTAAGAAACTGTTGCCTTTCCCATCCTTTCCGCACACAGGAACGGAAGGTGGGGAAAGCACTCACAGAGGGAAAAGGTCCAGCTTCTCGCTTCTTCGCCACCATGCTGATTTTTAAAAACTGTAACCAGCCACCCTCTCTTGCTTCCCCAGTCATCCCAGTTACTAACGACGACCAGAAGCTCAGGCCATAAATAAAGCCCACAAATTTCACAGATGCCCCAGGAAACTGGAGCCGAGAAATGGCTCAGCATATGTCTAAATGGTTAATTGACTTAATTGCTGTGCGCTGGGCGATTAGCTCACTTGATCCACCCCAGTGGCCACAAAACGTCCTTAATGGTGTTCAGTTTATTTGTACGTTAAGCTCCAGTTACTATTACGGGGAACTTTTCAATTGCTGATTACCTCGTAAATATATAATTGTAGTCGCAGGAGAAAAGAAGCCAGAAGCCGCTCACGAAAGGCTTTTCAGGGAATGGGGCAAGGTACTCTTCATTCTCCCACTTGGCAATTGTTTATTGGACACCTACTATGTGCAAACCCCTCTGTGAAGCCTTGGAGTTAGAGTAAGGAATAAATCAGGCAAAATCCCTGCCTTCGGCTGGGCATGGTGGCTCACGCCTGTAATCCCAGCACTTTATGAGACCAAGGTGGGTGGATCACTTGAAGTCAGCAGTTCAAGACCACCCTGGCCAACATGGTGAAACCCATCTCTACTAAATATACAAAAATTAGCTGGACGCGATGGCTCATGCACGTAATCTCAGCTACTCTGGAGGCTGAGGCAGGAGAATCACTTGAACTCAGACAGCAGAGGTTGCAGTGAGCCAAGATCATGCCACTGCATCCGAGCCTAAGTGACAGAATGACTCTGCCTCAAAAACAAAACAAAACAAAACAAAATCCCTGCCTTTGTGAAGTAAACATTCTGGAGCAAGAGGAGACAGGCAGGAAATAAGTAAATACCTATGTGCATGGAATAATTTTAGATAAGGACTACAAAGAAAATAAAACTGAGTGATGGGGTGCAATGAGCCAGAAAGAGTTGGGGTTGGGCTAGGATGATCAGAGACCTTCCCTCTGGGGACTGGCATTTGGGCTAGACATGAATGAGAAGTAGGGATTGCCTCTGCAAGAGACGTGGGCACAGTGCTGGAGGCAGGGGGCCAGGGAGTTTGTGTGAAGAGCCTGAGTTGAGAATGAGCTTACCCTGCCTGAGAAACAGGAGGAGGGCCAGCATGGGACGAGGCAATGCAGATGAAGGCAGAGACCCAGCACCGCAGTATCAGGAGCAAGGAGCCTGGATACATTTTTCTAAGTGCAATGAAAAGGCACCCTGTGATTTGATTTATGCCTTCAAAGATCACTTTGCTGTTGAACAGAGTGTAGATTACTGGGGTGGGAGGAAGACGGGACGCTGGCTGGTCAGTTAGGGAGCATCTTCAGCCACCCAGGGGAGAGAGGGTGACTTGGACCAGGTTGTAGTGGAATAGATGCTGAAATGTGGATACTTGTGGGCATATTCAGGAAGTAGATGGAACAAGGCTTAGTTTGGAATACATGAAGACTCCTAGGTTTTCAGCTGAAGCCATTGGGACAATGGGATGTCATTTAGCAAGATGTTGAGAGCTTGGGGAGGAACGGGTAGGCAGGGAGATTCATGTTTTTGAAAAGAATGACTTTGAGCTAGCCAGTTTGGAAGGAATAATGCTGGAGTCAGGGAGGCTGGTGAGAACAATGTTACTGATATTCAGATGAGAAGCAATGGTGGCCTGGGGTAGGACCAGAACTGTGGAATGGCAGGTTATTCCATTAGGATATTTAACTTAACATAGGATAGAGCATCTCAGGAGCAAATTGACTTTGGTCGAATCTGTGTAGTACAAGACCTGAAAATAGACGCCTCAATTCTGTCATTTCCCAAATTATTACCCATAGCCCCATCTTAATCCTTCCGAAGTTGGGTGGGTGGGGGAGGGGTAGGGGTAGGGAGGAGGGATCAAAATTAGAATTATATCAAGCAGAAAATAATCTTCAGTCTGGGTTGCACTGATAAAAAAAAATAGGCAGAATTCATAATTACCATATAAAACTGTTTATGTTTGTGATTATATGTTACCGCCACCTCCAGGTCCTGGCAGTAAGTGACTTAATTGCTTTAGCCTGGAGCTGGGGCCTGGGGAGCCTGAGGGTATGGCTGGATAGTGAGATGGCAGAAAACCTGTCTACACTCCTCCCACCAGCTGGATTCTACGTGTTGCTGTGGTTTCTCCATGAGCTTCCATTAGACGTAGAAAATACTGTCTTTGTACTACTCTGGTTGTCAAAAGCCAGAAGTGGGGCTGCCACCAGGAATGTTGGCGTTTAATGGGATTAGTCAGATTTGGGCATCTGGCTTGCAAAAAATCAAGGGGAGAGGGGAAAATGTTGGTTCCAAGGCAACTGACTTCATAAATTGAGCTTGGTTGAGAAGGTGTGCCATGTGTGTTACACGTGTGTGTTACACTTGTGTATAATTGTGTGTTATACTTGTCCGCCAGTCCCATGAGCCTGGTGACCCTCAGAGGATCAAACTGCACCAGTTTGCTTACCAAATATCCCCAGTGCCTAGTGCCTGGCACAGAGGAGGTGCCTGTTTGGGCCCGTCCAGCAACAGGCCCTAAAATCAGGACTGTAGTGCACATGGAAGATTCCTGAAGCACCTGTATGGTAGTGGGGAAGTGAGACAGGATGATGAGGACACCAATATAGGACACGTTGTGAAGAGCATTACCACTGTGGGCCACCGGAACTTACTTCTACTGAGGACCTCTGGGAGACAGTGTGAAACTGAGTGGGAGAGGGAGCTGGGGTATTTATACACCAACTTGCATATTCTGGGTTGAAGGCTGCTCCTGAGGATGGGGATGGGGTATCATTAATTCCCAGGCAGTTCCATTCCACCATGTTCATGGGCAATGTAAGCGTCAGTGCCCAGAGAAACCCTTGGGGAAAGAGATACACACATTGGCAATTGGAGGTTGGGCTGGAATGCTCCAGAAAAATGAAGCCAAGAAGGTAGGAAAGGGCACTGACAGCATCTCCAGAAGATCCCAATAAATCATATTAAATTAAATTGATGAATGGATCAATTGAATAAAGGGTGTGTTTGGGATCCTCCAGGACTCTAGCTCCTGGCCAACTTGCCTTTTAAGTCCTGACCCCTAGAAGTTACCACCTGCTGGCCCTTGGGGAGGTCATTGAGTCCACTTTGTGTTAAGGTTTCCCCATTGTGCAAGTGGCAGTAATTGTATTAGCTTCATACAATTGTTAAGAATGTTCAACGTGAAATGCTGTTTCATTCATTCATTAACGTAACCCATACTTACTGAGCGCTTACTGCATGCCCAGTTCAGGGCTAGGTGCCACAGGAAGCACGATGGACACCTCCTTGCCAGGGCGCACTGCCCCTGTAGGTCTCAGTACATGTTAGTTTCCTAACCTTTTCTCCAGTGGAAGGGAGCATAGAGGGCAAGGTTGCAGAATGCTGGTAGAATCTGGAGCCTGAACGCCATGCCGTTTAAGAGAGTTTTCTCAGGAACAGAATCGAGACCTAGGAACAGCAGGGAGACCAACTAGAAGCAGCCAACTCATTTGTTGGCTCTGCACATCTTTCCTGAGGGCCTGCTCTGTGCCTGTCTCTGTGCCTTGCTCCTCCCCTTCATGACTTTTTCTTTCCAACTTTTATTTTAGGTTCGTGGGGCACATGTGCAGGTTTGCTGCATGGGTAAATTGCATGTTGAAGAAGTTTGGTGCACAGATTATTCCATGACCCAGGTAGTAAGTATAGTACCTGCTAATTAGTTTTTCAGTCCTCACGCTCCTCCCACCCTCCACCCTCAAAAAGGCCCTGTGGCTATTATGCCCTTATTTGTGTCCATGTGGGCTCAATGATTCGTTTCCACCTATAAGTGAGGAAATGTTTCTGCTTTTCTTCTCCTTAGAATAACGGCCTCCAGTTTCATCCATGTTGCTGCAAAGGAAGTGATTTTCATTCTTTTTTATGACTGTGTGGTATTCCAGCTTTTCTTCACCTCCCTTCGATCTGTTACCAAGTCCTGTCAGTTATGCCTGCTAAATTGCTCTCAAACCTGCTTGTTTGCTCTGCTTCCTGCTCAAACACTGCCCTAAATCAGATTTGATCATGTGCATTAGGTTTCTTCAGTATCCTGCTCCCAGGTCTCTAACCCTGTGGCTTCCTTGTTGAAAAGCTTCTACTGTTCTCTATTGCCCTCCGGAGAAAAATCCAGGCTCCTTCCCTCTGGTCCCTGCCTCCTTCACAGCTATATGTCCAACCATCCTACCACCCCCAACACACATTTTTTTTTTTACTTTTAAAATAGCCTATGGAGATATTGTTAACATTCCATAAAAATCACCCATTTAAAGCGTACAGTTCAAAGATTGAGTTTATTCACAGTGTTGTATAGCCATCACCAAATTCCAATTTTAGACTATTTCACCACCCCAATAAGAAAACCCAACCCAGTAGTCACCCTTGGTTTATCCCCAGCATTCAGCCCATGGCAAATACTAATCTGTGTTCTGTCTTTATAGATGTGTCTATTCTGCACATTTCACATAGATAGTGTCATACAATATGTGGCCTTTTGTAACTGCTTCTTTAATTTAGCATAATTAAGTCTCATTCATGTTATCATATGTATCAATACTTTGTTCCCTGTTATCACTTAAAATATTTCACAATATTCTGCATTTTGTTGATCCATTCAGCAATCAATGGACATTTGGGTTGTTGCAGTATTTTGGCCATTGTGAATAGCACCACCATGAACATTCTTGTGCAAGTTTTTGTGTGGACATATGCTTTGATTTCTCTTGGATGTATACTTAGGAGTGGAATTGCTGGGTCACTCTATGGCTGACATCTTGAGGAACTGCCAGAATTCTTTACAAGGGTTGTGCCATTTAATATTCCCACCAGCAATGTAAGAAGTTTCAATTTCTCCATATCCTTTCCAACAGTTTTTACTGCTCCCCCTTTTTTTTTCTTTTGACAGAGTCTCACTCTGTTGCCAGGCTGGAGTGCAGTGTAGTGGCATAAGCTTGGCTCACTGCAATCTTGCCTCCCAGGTTCAAGTGATTCTCCTTCCTCAGCCTCCCAAGTAGCTGGGATTACAGGTGCCTGCCACTACACCCAGCCAATTTTTGTATTTTTAGCAAAGATGGAGTTTCACCATGTTGGCCAGGATGGTCTCTATCTCTTGACCTCATGATCTGCCTGCCTTGGCATCCCAAAGTGCTGGGATTACAGGCGTGAGCCACCAGGCCCCACCTAGTCTGCCTTTTTGAATATAGCTGTCTTAATAGGCATCAGAGTGCTATCTCCTCGTGCTTTTAATGAGCATTGTCCTAATGATTAATAATGCTGAATATCTTTTCATATCCTTATTGGTCATTTGTGCATGTGCTTTTGGGAAATGCCTATTCAAATCCTTTGCTTATGCTCCTAAGCATACATCCAAGAGAAACCAAAGCATATGTCCACACAAAAACTTGCACAAGAATGTTCACAGTGGCACCTTTGTCTTTTTGTTATTGATTCTTAAGCATTCTTTATATATTCTAGATAAAAATTCCTTATTAGACATATGATTTGCAAATAATTTCTTCCATTCTGTGTGTTATCTTTTCACTTCCTTGATGACCTTATTTATAGAACAAATGTTTCTAATGTTGATCAAGTCTAATTTGTATTTTTTTCTTTGTCTTTTGTGCTTTTGGTATCATATCTAAGAAACCATTGCCCAACCCAAAGTTATGAACACTTACTCCTAAATTTTCTTCTAGGAGTTTTATAATTTTAGCTCTTATGTTTAGGTCTATGATCCATTTTGGGTTTTGTTCTTTCACATGTGGATATCCATTTGTCTCTACCACCATTTGCTGAAAAGACTATTTTTCCCCCATTAAAGAATCATGGCATGCTTGTCAGAAATCAATTACCCAACAATGTCTGATTTATTTCTCCACTCTCAATTTGATTCCACTGATTTATATGTCCATCCTTATGCCAGCAGCACACTGTGCATTACCCTTCTTAAGTAAGGTCAAATTTTGCCTTCAAATATTGTTTATATGCAGGTATGGATCTCTCAGATTAGACTATAAGTGATCAAGATGAGTGGTATAGTGCATTCTCTTGGCTGTGAATTATCTAACTTTTTTTATTCTGTGTGATTCTGAGTAATGTATTTAGCCTTTCTGAGCCTGTGTTTTACAGAGTTTTATTAGTAAAAAGAATAGTCTCATCTTCTTCCTTCCTCCCTGTATTAGTCTGTCCTCACACTAATAAATACATACCCGAGACTGGGCTATTTATAAAGGAAAGAGGTTTAATGAACTCACAGTTCCATATGGCTGGGTGGTGGGGGGCTCACAATAATGGCAGAAGATGAAAGAGGAGCAAAGTCACATCTTACAGGGTGGCAGGCAAGAGAGCACATGCCGGGAATTTCCCTTTATGAAACCATCAGATCTCGTGAGACTTATTCAGTACCATGAGAACAGCCTGGGAAAGCCCCACCCCATGATTTAATTACCTCCCACTGGGTCCCTCCCACAACACATGGGAATTACGGAAGCTACAATTCAGATGAGATTTAGCGGGGGACACAGCCAAACCATATAACTTCCTATCCTTCCTCCTCTTCTACTTTTGAGGACAGAGACTGCCTCATTTATCACTGAACCAGGACAGTGTAGACATTGAGTAAATGCCAGCTGTATGTTAGGTGAATGGATATGTTTCTCGTCTTGCTGAGAAACCAGGAGGACATGGGTTCTGATGTGCCCACACTGCTGTTTTTAAATAAACAATGACTTGGCAGCAACTGAGAGATCAGGTTTACTGCTCCTGCCCGTCTTATTTGCAAGGCATTAACCACTCTTCCTCATGCTCCGGTCTCGCTGGAGGATCAGAGCTTCCTGCCTCCTTCCCAGCCAGAGGAGGAGCCTCCTATATGGTGCAGAAGTTCCCAGACTTTTCCAGTACACGTCACCCTTACTGTTGAGGAATTGCTTCAGCAAAATAAATCCTTAGTGGGGTTCTGCTGATCCTGCTTATGAGGTCTTCAGATGCAAACAGTGTAATAAGCACTTACAGCCTAACAACTTAGCAGTCATTTGAAAAAAAATAATACACAGAAGTTAATCAAAGAATAATATTTTTATTTCCTTCTTAAATAAGCACAATCACTTCCTACTGAAATGTGTGCACCGGTTGGGCTCTGCGCAGCTTCTGAAACCTTCGAATCAGATCAGGCTTTGTCAATCTCATTTCCTGTTCCACACTGACTTTGGCACACTTCTTGCTTTTTATCACAGCAAACACCAAAAACCCAGGGTCACAAAGATATGACATCATCAAAAGGAATGTAGGCTGGAACTGTGAACAACCTGAAGCTAGTTGTTCACATGGCATTCAACAGATGTCAAGTATCGCTGTGTTTACCTTGACAATTTATAATATCTTGCAATGTTCCTCTGAGTCTGCTCAGGTACCCCAGAGTGCCTTGGCACACAGTTTGGGAACTGCATTTCAAGAGGAAGGAGCATATGAGTTGGCTCTTAGGATCTGGGATTCTAGCTCCGTGAGTGATTCCTCAGGTGACCTTGGGCCAGTCACTTCCAACCTCTGAGCCTCAGTTTCCCTCCTCCTCTGCAAAACTGGGCCTCTGCCTGCTCCAGTGTCTTACCATCATCTTCACCATCATCATCTCCATCATGAGTACTCCCTTTGCTAATGAGTGCTCAGTATGTGCCAGGCGCTGGACTCTTCACAATTGCTCTGGGCAAGGCTGCATTATTGGTCCCATTGTACAGAGGAAGAAACTGAGGTTCCGAGGGACTCAGCAACCTGTGCATCAAAGGCAGAAAGTAAGAACTTGTACTTTGTCTCTCCACAGGCTGCCTCTGGAATGCTGGGGATCTAAAACGTCGGTGTGTAGAAAACACTTTCCCCTAACAGAAAGAAGAGCAATCAAGGTGACCCTGAGGCCAAAAGACAAATTGTGTGTTATGTATTGACACTCCAGGAGCGCAAACCTGTCCATCAATAGTCTAAGTCCCAGTTGCTGATTTCTGTGCTCTCAACTAAAGATCTCAGGGACCTGAGCCTATGTGTGAACTGAAAATTAAACTCTGTTCAGAGCAGAGTTCTTAATAACTGGGTACTAATATAGAGGGTTCGTTTTGTGTTTATTTACAAAGACTGAACTTTTTGTTGGTTTCTTTTTCTTTTATTGCATAGAAACTTCTTCATGTGGTTTACACAACCTGCCCCCTCCACCTTCATCTCTTATTAGAGTCTACTCCCACCATGCCCACCCTCCTGCTTTTTAATGAAGCCAGAGGGACTGGGTTCATTACGAAATACTGATTATGCACCTGCCCTGTGCCAGGCACCAATCTAGGCCAGTGGATGTGGCAGGAAACAAACGAGATGCATTGCCTACCCTCTGGGAGTTTGCAGTCTAACTGAGAGAGAGGGGGAAGGAGGTAGAGGGAGGCTTAGCACACAATCTCACAAATAACTGCAGCATTCTAGTTGTGGTTCTAATTGTCTTAATTGTGATTCTCATTGTCATAAAGGAGAAACTCAGGTGGTCTGTGACCCAATCTGTAAATATTCCCACAGATTCTGCCTTTGCCTTACCACATTAAATTGTAGTTATCTTTTCAATTAGGCAATTACACATTTGTCCTGATTGCCATTGTACCCCTAACACAAGGGCCTGGCACATAATGGGTGCTCAATGTGAACATGCATCAAGTAAGGAGATGCTCAGTGTGGAGACAAGACAAAGCAGAAAAAGAAAAACAATTGCAATCTCTCTCTCTCTCTCTCTCTCTCTCTCTCTCACACACACACACACACACACATACACACACACACACACACGACTGAGATATCACTTTCCTACATTTATCATTTTTACTTTCCTCTTTTGTTTCTCTTTTGAAGAACTATTTCGTGCTGTACTTCCTACCGTGCTACCTTTCATTCAGCCTTCTGTCCTGGCCATTCCCCCATAGAATATGTTTAATCTTGTGTGCCAGTTCCCATCCATTGATAGCACCTGCCTGGAGTGCTTTACCAAAAAAGATGCAAGAGGAAGGCAGGCTGTGATTGATTCATGATGTCTGCCTAGAGCAGGGAAGTAGGGCATTTCAGGATGGGGATCTGCCTTTGTGGACAAGACTAAGAGCTTCACTGTCAGAAACCTGCACAGTTGCAGCCACTGGGCAGCTGGAGCAAGGGATGGAAGCGCCTTCTCTGACGGTCTGGCACAAAATCCTGCTCCATCAGCTGGTGACAAGTGGCATGATCAGTGCCTCCCTCTCCCAGGAAGTCTGCCTGTGATATGCACACTGAGACGTGGCCACACAGCTATTGCAGCATCCCAATGGGATGAGTCACCGATTCAGTCCCCTGAAAACACTAGCACATTCTAGACTTGGAAGAGCTGGGGCAGAGAGGGAAACAACAGCCTCTTCGTCTGCTTCTCTCAGAAGCCAACTCTGAGACAAGGATTCCTAGGAAATACTATTCTAAGGGTGAGAGGTGGAATTTTATTATCTATGGTGAGCAAGTGGAGTTTGGTCCTGCTGGGAGCCTCCAGAAGGCAGTGTGACCCACCTTGGAATTCTCTCACCTGAGAGTCCAGGGGTTGGGGTGTTTACCCACTACAACCTTGTCTTGCTTGAGGGCTGCTTTCAGGGGCAATGATTCATTGATGCTTCCAGCCTGCCCGCTGCACAGACGAGTAGGCTTCCAAGGCCAGAGCAACACCTGGAAGCAGGGAGTCACAGGTGTGCATGCTAAGCAGGCTTGAGTCTGAGAGTGGACAGAATATGGGTGAGATGCTAACAGTTTCAGTTCACGATGCCTCGTCTCACTTTACTGCGAGTTCTTACAGTAAACCCTCTGCAGCAAAGACAGCTTTTTCCTGTAAAGGGCCAGAGAGTCAATAGTTTGTCTTTTGAGGAACATATGGTCTTTGTCACAACTATTCACCTATACCCTTGTAGAGCAAAAGCAGCCATAGACAATATGTAAACAAATGGGTGTGACGGTGTTTCAATAAAACTTTATTTACAAAAACAAGCTGTGAGCCAGACATAGCTGGACATGTCTGAACGCTAATCTAAGGCTGGGATGATATCTGCTTAAAACTTGGGTGCCACCTCTTATTGACTGACTGTGACTGCCAGGAGCAAGGAATCTTCCTAGTGACTGAGTCCTGTCTTCTTCCTTCAATGAGAAAGATAGCAGTGATTGATTAGTGATGTCTGCCTTGGCCCAGGACGGGAGACAACATTACATATATGGCACATTGTACAACCCTGACCTCAGGAGATCTCAGCAATCAGAAGGAGTTCAAACAATGTGGTACAAATAGCCTCCATTATTATTTGGGAGATGGGGGAAGGGGTGATCTGGGAAGCCTGGCCTCTTCCCAAACACACTCTAATGCTGTGGAAACTTCAGGCCCTATGCTTTTGCAGGGGCTGTCTTATTTGCTCCCTTGACTGTGAGTGACTTAAAGATAAAAACTGCTTTTTTGTTTTTTATGGTTATTTCTTTCTTCGGGTCTAACCCAAGGGCTGGCACAATGTTTAGTGAGTGTCTCTGGTATGAATGAATGAATAAATGAAAGAACTTGAGATTGACAGGGGCAATTAACATTTCCTGAAGGCCCATTCTGTGCTGGGTTAAAACAGCTCATACATTTTATCACACCTCCAAAATAAGTATCATATGAAGCAAGAATCATAAAGTCAATTTTTCAGGCTAAATGCCCTTTTATTTCACTTTATTGATTTTTAGATACTGGGTCTCGCTCTGTCACCCAGTCTGGAGTGCAGTGGCACGATCACAGCCTACTGCAGCCTTGAACTCCTAGGGCTGACACCATCCTCCCGCTAGAGCCACCCGAGTCGCTGGGACTATGGGAGCGTACCACCATGCACACAATTGGTATTTTAAATGATAACAACCACACAAATAATATGAATAATAACGATGATAGTGACAATGATAGCTGCCACTTCTATCCGTGGGCCGGGTAATGTGCCATGCATTTTGCTTACATCCTCACACAAAATCTACCAGGAAGGGAGTGTCTTTAGCTGCCATTTTACAGATGGGGAAGTGGAGGCTCTTGTGGGGAAGCTGCTGGCCTGAAGTCAAGTACTGGCCTGTGACTGAGCTAAAATGTGGCTGCAGATCTGACTATCTGCCTTTGAGGTTCGTGATAATCGCCTGCATCACAGTGCTGTCTGTGTGCTGGTTCTCCCATGACAGGGAGGGCTGTGAGTAGGCAGAGGGGTCGCAGCAGGACTGGCCCCTGCCGTTTCAGCTGGGACAGGTCACAGGCTGAGCAGGACTGGGCAGCAGGGGCAGGCTGCCTCCCCACACGCAGAGGTCCCACCCCAGCTCCCTCCCAGCAGCAGGCTGGGAGCCCTAGTGTGCCCGGCACCCCCGTGATTGGCAGCCTGCAGATGGCAGGGGTGCCTTGGAATTTATTATCCAAGCATGCCTTTCCGAGGGGGCCTCACTGCCTGACACTGCTTTATCGGAAAGCTGGGAATGGTTAGCTGAGCCCATCTGTTAGCCAAAGAGGGGAGCTCAGTGGGTGGGGAAGTCTGTGGAGTCATTTGAAAGGAATTTCTCTGATGCTGAGTCCAGGGCAGAAGGTTATCTGCCTGTGGGCTGTTGGGCTGCCTGGTTTGGGGCACTGGGGGCTTGGGGGTGGTGTGTTTGTGTTTGGTGGGGGACTCTCATTCCTTGTTCTAAGCCAAAAATTGCTAATGCCCTTCCCCCTTCTGAACAACAACTTGAACTCTGCAATGCTCCTTCATTACTAAAACCACCACATTAGCGTCGTCGGTGTCTTGGTGACGAACTAGGACAGATGGGGATAAATGCAGTGATCTGAATTAATACTGGGGTGGCTAATGAATCCAGGAGCCGGGAAATAATTAGGAGAAGTTACCGCTCCTGACATGGCAAATAGAAGCTGTGTGTTGGGTGTCTTCTGCTCTCTCCCTTCCCGCCAACCCAGATGCCCTGAAAGATAGCCATGCAGCCACCTGGGGTGGGGGGCACTTGGGTGTCAGGATTTGATCTTGGGTGAGGATTCTGGAATGTTTATGACAGAGGCTGGTGAACGGCAGGTGGAGACAGGAGAATGGTGGCTCCTCCACTGTATACCAAAGGTTCATCTGTGCTTGGACAAAGCACTGGACTGGGAGCCCAGAGGCCTAGGTTCCAGTGCAGGCTCTCACTGGCTCATCCTGGGGCACATGGCTCCCTCCTCCAATGCTCAGTGAAAGTGGAGCACGATCGAGGGTGGCATGCACTGTTTGCTGCCCAGGGGCAGGCCCATGCTAAGTCATTTGCATGGGGCATCTCATCTGATCTTCCTCCACAGCTCTAGTACTCTGTCTGTTCTCACTCTACCACGTCCAGTCATTTCAGTAGCTCATGCAAGGGCATGCAGTCGATAGCAGAGCTTGATTCAAGCTCAGAAATCCAACTTAAAGGTCTGAGCCCTTGACTATACCATGTCACTGCCTTTTGCCACAAAGAACCAGATAATAATTGATGTTTCTTCCAACACTGTGATGTATTTTTAGGTCTTCATGATTTTAAATGCTTGCAAATATCTTCTTTGCAATACAGGGAGTGAAAGGGAGTGACCTATGCTTTTGTAAGTGGGTGTCTGACAAGGCTGGATCCCTATTACATATGATCCTATGCTTTATTCCTCCTTTCTAAAACTTAGCATGATTGTGATTGAATAATTAAGTATTTATTGTTTAATGACTATCTACCCTGCTAGATTGAGGCTCTATAAAGATCTCATCTATTTTGCTCACTGTTATATCCCCAGTGCAGAGAAGAGTGGCTGGTACATTGTATTTGAATTGATACGATTTGGCTGTATCCCCATACAAATCTCATCTTGAACTGTAGCTCCCACAATTCCCATGTGACATGGGAAGGACCTGGTGGGAAATAATTGAATCATGGAGGCTCTTTGCCCCATGCTGTTCTCACAGTAGCGACTAAGTCTTATGAGGTCTGATGGTTTTATAAGGGGTTTCCCTTTTGATTGGCTCTCACTCTCTCTTGCCTGCCACCATGTAAAATGTGCCTTTTACCTTCTGCCATGATTGTGAGGCCTCCCCAGCCACATGGCACTGTGAGTCCATTAAACTCCTTTTTCTTTATCAATTACCCAGTCGTGGGTATGTCTTTATCAGCAGCATGAAAATGGACTAATACATAGTTGAATGAATGGATGAATGAATGAGTGAGCAAAGCCATGGGTGAATGTATTAGTGAGTGAGTGAAGGAATGAGTGAATAATTGCGTAAATGAACGATTGAGTGAAGTTTGGAGTAATTGAAGGGATGAGTGAGTGAGTGAATGAATGAATGAATGAACAAATGAATGAGTGAGTTAATAAATGAGTGAGTGAAGCCGGGAGGCCAGGCTGAGCCCTGATGAACAGAAGCCCCTGGCTATGCTAACCTGTGGCCGCCATTTCATCTGGTCTGAGCTGCTGCTTCCTGGGCACGGGTGCAGGGAGCAGGCCCAGCATGCAGTGTCTTTGAAAGGGCAGCAGGCACTGACAGGAGCTCCTCCGGTGCGGGGCTGAGGGGCCGTGTCCAAGGCTGACTCGGGCCCCCGCCTGCCCCCCTCTGGGAGCTATGCTTGCTGGAGCTGCTTCACACGGACATGCTTGAATAGCAGCCAGGGCTGTCTGGGCATCACGTGATCACCCAGCTGCCAAGGGAGCTCGAGGCAGCCAGGGGGGGTCGGGGGTCACCTCCACAGTTAAGTCATGTACCTGGCGGAGACTGCGCTTGTGGAGAACAGTTCAAGGAACAAAGCGTTCTTCGTTTTTCTTTTCTTCCTTTCTTCTTGATTCTTCTTTCTTGGCAGTCTGGATTCAGAATATTTTCATGCCTGGTGGCCAAGGCGAGGGAGCCTTTCCAGGCGGAGAAGGGCGAGTTTGTTTTCTGATCTGCAAGGTTGGGTGTGCCGTCTCGTGGCTGAGAGCTGAGTGGCTACCCCAGAGTTCCCCAGTTCAGATGGCAGCTTCTGATCCTGGCACTGAGAATGACCTTGAGCTACTTAACCAACCCCTCCGAGCTTCACTTTCCTCATCTGTTAAGTGAAAGGGATCATAGTAACTCACTCAAAAGATTAGCTTGAGGATTCAAAGAGACAATAGGTGTAAAAGACTCAGCATGTTGAGTTCAGTTAATGCAGTGAATATTCACAAGGACAACAACAATAGCATTATTAATTGTGGGAACAGAAAACTAGTCCTGAGGTTTTCTCCTGCCAGAGATGGATACAAATTAGTTAAGAAAGCAAGCATTTTTGCCACTAGATTTCCAGATATGGGGGCAAAGAGGAACTAGCTGAGGGATACCCCCTGGAGTCTTTGCAATTTTCCATCAATTGTCTGAGCTGCAAAGGTTCCTAGAGTTCATGGGGTCTAAGTACCTGGAGAGGCTGAGGCCCAGAGAGGGGAAGGGACTTACCTCAGCTCACACAGTAGCAGATGGTCAGAGCCCAGACTTTCTTATCATGCTTGAATTAATCATTGTGGTCTAGCTTTTCTAACACAACAACAGGCTATGCCCCCAGCAAGGGTGAGTCACTGGTTGGCTGTGCTCAAGGCTGACCTGGGCTCAGAGCCAAGCCTGATGGAGATGAGGGATAGCGGTGTGAACACCTCCTTCTGCCTACCCAGCATGTCACTTTCCCAAAGCAGGTAACTACCCAATTCAGGTGTTCTGTCCCTTGTTCCTGCAAGAGTGAGTCCTGGCATTTTAGAAGTGGGTTTTCCAAAGGTGAGTTGAAGAACCCAGGGTCATACAACTCATGAGTGTGTGGACAGATGGGTGGGTGGAGTGGGGTTAACTGAGTGCCACTCTTTCCCAGACATATTGAGGCACATCCTAAAGGTGCCACCAGCCAGAAAGACCATTCTCTACCCCAGAGACCTCTGAGAACTCATATTTTGACATCTGGCTGTGTCTAACAATGACTTGCATGGTGACCTTGAGCAAGTCACTCTGTTTTTTGGGCCTCAGTGTCCTCATCTGTAAAATGGAAGTACCATAGCATCTACCTCTTTGGGGATGAATGTGCAGAAGGAGTGAGTCTGCTAATGTAAAGTTCTTTGAACAGAGTCGGATGTGCATTAACTGCTCAATAAGTGTTGGCCGCCAACTAACCCAGAGGTCACAGTTCCCAGAAAGGTGGCAAGACAGCTCCCTTCAGAGGGCTGGGGCTCAGGAAGGTAAGGTGCATGACCCTCAGCTGTGGAGTCCCCGTGTGTGTGTGGCCATTCTCTGTTAGAGGCATACACGGAGGCACATGGCGATGAGGCACTATGCCTTCATCCAAAGGGGAAAACAAGTCAGAAGCTAAAAATTTTGGTCCCATGCCCAGTAAGAAGGGCCGGTGCTGTGCCAAGCTCCCAGGTTGGGGATCAGGAGGACATGCCAGCCCTTCTCTTTTTGGGTCCACTTGAAAATGATCAGAGCTGTCTGAGGGACTCTTGCAGAAATGGAGGCCAACTTCTTGCCTGTCAAGGGAAGCCTTGGGAAAATGGGGATGCTTTCCTTCTCCCTGCCCCTAGAAGGAGCATGGGTTCTGGTAGGAAGAACAGACACAATCAATTGGAATCCCATCTCAGACACTGACCAGCTGTGTGATCTCAGGAAAGTCACTTTCCCTCCCTGAGCCGCAGTTTTTGCCTCTGTAAAATGGGGTTTCTTTGAGAATTTAACAAGAAAGTCTTTGTGGGAGTGGGCCTTGCTTTGCTTTTAGTGGAAATCTTAATGCCGAGCATAAGGTTAACCCATAAAGGGTATTTGACAAGAATGTGGCAAATGGGTGATGATCAACAGCTGAACAGGAGCCAGGGGGTATTCTAAACACTTCCTGACATCAGTTCATTTAGTTCTTACAGTGAGAGAGACTATAATGACCCCCATTTCACAAGTGAGTAAACTGAGACTTGGGGAAAAAAGTTGAATCACATGTCCAAGGTCACTTCACTGGTAAGTGATAGAGCCAGGATTTGAACCCAGGCAATTTGAAACTAGAGTTTAAGCTTATAACCAGTAGGATGCAGCAAATGCAGAAAGAATGTAGAAAAGAGATGGCCAATGGATGTCACCTAGACTGGCATATACATGGAATAATCAATACATATCTGTAAAATCAATGCATTAATTAAAAGCAGAAAAAGCATACAACAATTGCTTCATTTTCCCACTCCACAAGATCTCAGAACGCAATTGCACAGAGAGAGTCCCAGTCCACAGAGAAGATGAAAACTCAAATGCTGTCCAGAGTGTTGCTGACTCTCACACCAGACCACCCAACAGAGGCTCACAAAGGTGGCCCTCTGACCAAAGCCAGCCCCTGTAAGTTGACCTAGCCTATGTAGCATTTTTTTAAAATATGCATTCGTCTCTGGAATTTGAAAGTTGAGAGATTTCACATTAAAAACACACACACACAGATTCCTGGTGTAGAAGAGAAAAGTATCCTTCATTTTGCCCTATGGGGCCTCACTTTTTATTGTACATTTCTGGCCAGTCTCCCAGGGGGCACTTGGTTTGCGACTCCCATGTGTACAGGGCTCTGGGATTCTGGAGGGAGAAACATAAGCATGTTGGCCAAAGGCTTAGTGAGGGGCCCAGTCTTGGGAGGGTTTTCTGGTCTTGCCTTGAGAAGGATGACTCACGGGGCCAGCATGTGTCTCTTGCCGAGCCAGGTTTCCTTTTCTGCTTTGTTTTTATAAAGCAGAAATAGAAGTTTCCATAACGTGGTGCAACTCCACCAGGAGGACTTGGGAAGCCACTGCTGTCTGTGAGTGTCCAAGGGAGAGCTTTGGTTGGGAGCCTGCTATTGCTCATGGAGCTGTGAGCACAGCGGGACAGTATGTGCTCATCTCCATGGTTGGCTCTGCCTGAAGACAGGGTCTCTCCACTGTGCTCTCCCTTGGGTGAGACTATCAAAGAGCTGGGTTCTTCAGGCCACAAGAGAGTGGGGTAGGAGAACTGGAGACTTAGTCCAGGTTCTACAACTAACTGATTCATCCATCCATCCATCCATCTATCTATCCCACCATTCATTTATCCATCTATCCATCCATCCCACCATCCATTTATCCATCCATCCATCCAACCATCCCACCATCCATTTATCCATCCATGCATCCATCCATCTGTCCATCTATCCATCCATCCATTTATACATCCATCAATCCATCCATCCATCTATCCATCCATCTATTTATCCATCCATCCGTCCATCCATCCATTTATCCATCCATCTGAGGACTATTTATTGAGCACCTACCATTTTTCAGACACCCCATGCTATACTTTGAAGGGACAGAAATAAAACAGACAAAAACCACCCTATCCTCATAAAGTTTACAGTCAGATGGGAAAGATACATATCAAAAATATAGTAATAGATGAAGATTTGGGAGCAACCAAAATGTCCATTGATAGATTGATTAAATGCAATTTGGTTTATTCTGGCATGAGATACCATGTGACCCTAAATGAAACATAACCCTATTTGGTGACACAGAACAACATCTAAGTGAGAAAAGTGAAGGCACGAGCAGTGACTGTGCTTTGTGTCCATTAGTACAAAACAAGAGCCTTGGATAGGGTTTGATATATTGGTACTTGCAGAGAAGGTCTCTGGAAGGATCTGCCAGAAACTGGGAAAAGTTGGTGCCTCAGTGAGAAAGCTGGGATACTAGGGTCCAAGGAGGTGAGAGAAGTTTTGTGCCGTTTGAATGTTTTATCTTTTGCATGTGTAATGTTTTCTCAATAATATGGCAAGGCAATTTCAGAGATGTTGGTCAAAGAATACAAAATTTCAGTTAGGCAGGAAGAATAAATTCCAGGCATCTATCATACAGTATGGTGACTATAGTTCATAACAACGTATTGTTTACTTGAAAATTGCTATGAAAATAGATTTGAAGTGTTCTCACCACAAATAAATGTTAAGTATGTGCGGTAATACATATGCTAATTAGCTTGGTATGGCCATTCCATAGGGTATACATATTTCAAAATACCATGTTCCATATCATAAATATTTATAATTTTTATTTGTCAAATAAAAAATAAGAAGAATAAAGGTAGATAGATGAGAAGGAGAGAAGAAGGAAAATAGAGAAAGACAGATAATAGAGCATAAAACGTGAGGGGAAAAGAAAAAGAAAAAGCCTTTATGAGAAGTTAGGAGAATATTTTAAAAAGGAAATCCAGGGTGCCTTAGACATTCAGAAGAAGCTTCCCTGAAGATGTATGTGTTCTTCCAGGCACTGGGAGGAGCAGTGGGACCTTCCCTCCCCTTTGTGGACCTCAAGTGTTACATCTGTAAAATGGAAAGAGGACAACTCCAAGATCCCAGAAACTCTAGCAAGCAGCTGAAGCCACCTCCAAATCCAGGCTGCCTTCACCTCAGCCCAGGGTGAACTGCTTCCCCAGGGCTCCCTCTACTCTTTCCCCTCCTGTTTCCCCTTCTTGATTCAGTAGACAGAGCTGATCAACATTGTTATGATCAAGAAAAAAGAACGACAATTTGATGCATATCAAAGCTCATGGACATTGAACTCCTAACATGCTTTGTATCTCTCTGGGGGAGGGTGAGCACCTGCAGCTTTCTTCCCAACACCAGCAAATGAATTATGGAGGCTGAAAAGGTGAAGCTATCTGTGTGGACGGCTGCCAGCTGCTCTGTTGTACTAGTATGTTATAATAATAGTAGTGGATATTTCATGAGTGGTAACTCTGTGCCAAGTACTTAGCCTGTAAGATCTCACCCATATTTTTTTTTTTTGAGGTGGAGTTTCACTCTTGTTGCCCAGGCTGGAACGCAATGGCACGATCTCATCTCACTGCAACCTCCACACCCCCACTCCCCCACCAGGTTCAAGCAATTCTCCTGCCTCAGCCTCCTGAGTAGCTGGGATTATAAGTGCCTGCCACCACACCAGGCTAATTTTTTGTATTTTTAGTAGAGACAGGGTTTCACCATGTTGGCCAGGCTGGTCTTGAACTCCAGACCTCAGGTGATCCACCCGCCTCAGCCTCCCAAAGTGTTGGGATTACAGGCGTGGGCAACCACACCCAGCCAAGATCTCACACATTCTAAAGGCAAGACTAGGAGAGAGGCTATTGTACTCTATTCTGAGATGAAGGTTCTGGGGCTCAGAGAAGTTGAGTTACTTGTTCAAGTTTGCATAGCTACTAGGTGCTGGAGTGAGAATCTGGATCTGGGTTATTTTGACCCCATGTTTTGTTCTCTTAACCACCAACCTACCTTTCTGCGCATCACACAGGGATCCCTACCTCCCCATTCATCCAGGCCAGCAGAGGCTTCCTGGAAGAAGTGTCATTTAGGTGGTGCCTGGGAGAACCAGAAGGCTTTCAACCTTCCCTGTAAGAAAGATTAGCCATCTTCCACAAGGAGGTTTTCTAGAATAAAGGGCCCTGGAGACATTAAAAGGAAACTCATAAAAAATTCATCTCTGAGTAGTAATTGCATCATAAAAAGTATTGAGTTGGTGTGCAGATTCAAATTGGGCCATATGAATTAATGATGTAAACAGTTGGAATGAGGGTGCACATTCAGAGAATGTCCTACGCCATCCTCTTCAGTGCACCAGGCAAAGTTGGGCCAGGCAGCAGTGTGCCCTGAGGCTTAAGGGACAGTTTTGGACGGCCGGTAACCATTTTCTCAGGCCTCCAAATCCTGCTTAGTGTCACTTCTTTAGAACCCCCTGGATACATGGCTGTGCCGACTGTTTTCTCTTCATTCGCACTCTCTGAGTGCCAACTGTATGCTGGGGCTGTGTTCTAAGGATGGTGCCCCGCCCCCCCATCCTCCTTCCCCTCCCTGTTCACCACATGTGAATTTACTGATCCCAGGAGAATGAAGACGGATGCTCATGAACTTGCATGTCCAAATTTTTTATGTATGTCTTTCTTGGTCTGTTGGCCGAAAGATTCAACAAACATGTATTAAGCACCTACTGTGTGCTGGGTGGGGCCTGACCTCAGCTCTCAGAGCTGGTCTTGGGGCAGCAGGGAAAACACCCAAGTTGGGAGGAGGTCGGCTGTGACTTGCTGGTGGAGAAGTCTCTAAGCTGAGATTCTAGAGATGGGGAGTGGGCCAACACAGATAGTGGTGTGGAGCAGCGCCACATAGAGGCAACCTGGGCACACATGAACCCGTGAAGTCAAAATGGAAGCTCAACGTGGTGGAGATGAGGCTGGGGGCATAGAACATTCTGGAGGATCTTGTGCGTCTCCCTAAGGACCTGAGGCCTGGCACTCACTTGGAGGAAAAGCAACCTCTACTTTTCCCCCGAAGTCTGATTCCTTGTTATGCAGGAGGTGACAGCTGTAGTATGTTGGTCTCATCAAAGTTCAAAGGGGGAGCCCCGTAACTGGGCCGTGGTTTTGAAACTGCATTCCGTAGAAGCCTGAGGTTCTGTGCCCACGCTTCCTGCAGCTCCACGGTGGGAAGGAGGTGCCAGAAGATTCAAGTGAGAAAAGTTCTGGAATCTCCCTCTGCTTTAGTCAGATCAGCTCCGCTTTTATCTCTGTTTTGCAGTTTGGAATTCTGCACGAGATTTCATGTGAAATGGGGTTCCATTGCTTAGGTAAGAACCACTCTGCTTAATGGAAAGTAAAGCCCAAATTCTTTAACCCAAGGTCTTGGGCCATCCAGACCAAACCCATTTCTCCAGATATAGAAACATTACTTCCCACCCACTGCCCATCACTGCTCTGCACACCAGCCACCAGGCACACAAATACTCCTAAGGCCACAGACACTCTGCTCCTCCATGCCTCTGTCCCTTTTCCAGGCTGACTCCCAATGTTTCTCCTCCAGGAAGCCCTCTCTGATCCACTTAAGTGTCTCCAACTTTCCAGTACACCTTGGGTTTTCCCTAAGAACTTTGACCCACCAAGAATGAGGTCTTCTTCTGCTGATCCATCTCCTCTGCCATCACATTGTGAGACCCACAAGGGCAAGACCTGGGACCTGGTCATCACTAGTACCCAGTACCAGCCAGGAATGAGGCAGTGCCCGAGAAACGTGTGCTTAGCAAATGAGTGCTAGGAAAGAAGAATGAGTGGGTTTGGAAGTGTGTGAATAAATAAGTGGATGGATGGATGGATGGAGAGAGGGAAGGAAAGGAAGATGGGTTGGTGGGTAGAGAAGTGGGTGACAGATGGATAAACAGAAGGAAGGGAGGAAGGAGGGAAGGAAGAAAAGAGGGATATAAGAAAGGAAACAAGGAAGGAAGGAAGAGAAAGGGAAATGCAGGGAGGAAAGAAGGGAGGAAGGGAAGGCATGCACACACATACAGCTGGGGGAAACCCCTGGTTCCACTTTTCCGGAGGTCACTCAAGGTCTCAGCCTTCCCTGAGCCTCCTCTGCCCTAAGCCCCCTCCCTCTCTCTTCCCTCCATCACAAAGCCAGCCCCTGACATGCCCTCGTCCCGCACAGTGATTACTCCTTGAGCAGCCTCCCGTATCCTGTTCCTGCTCTTCCTACAAGCAGAGAAGCAGAAAAATCCATCCTGATGAGGAGGCAGCCGCCTGCCCGCCCTCACGCCTCCTCCCCCAGCCCCTGCAGCCTGTAACTCTCGAGCAGTCAGGCAGAAACAGGCAGTCAATTTTTTCCAGGGTCGAGCGCAGGCTGTAAGGCACAGCCCTGCGGGGCGACAGGCGAGGCAAGGCAGGGGCCGCAGGAATGTGGCGCTGAGGTTTCTCCACCATCCTCCTGCCTCACTCGCCCAGATGCTGCCAGCTGTGTCATTCGGGGACATACCACAGCACCCCCACCCCTACTACCACCATGCAAAGGGCTCACCTAAGACCCCAGCCCCATTAAACACAGGCAGGGCGGAATTCTCTGCTGCCATCCATCACACCTTCTCCCCTAGCCTGACTTCTTACTCACCTGGAAGAAGCCCCCTTTCACCCTTGCCTGCCCTTGGTGGCTGCGTGCAGGCTCCCTGGCAGGGGAAAAGGCAACTGATGTGCTTGTCCCTGGCCAGGTGTCAAGTGGCTCTTTGCTGGTTGCTATGGTGCATTGCCCGGGTATCACCCCAGCTACCGGGAGTGCTGACAGCTCCCAGCTGAGCCCTGCTCCCTGCAGGTGATCGCCCTCAGCTGGAAAGAGCTGCCTTGTCCAAGGTCAAACCTCCTTCTGGTGACTAATCAATGCAGGGGCACACCATCCCAACCTCCTTACCTCTAGGCAGGATGACTTTGAAGAGCAGCCTCAGCTCCAAAGTTGCCCCCACGGGATCAGCTGAGACCCCTGTTGAGGCTGAATCACACCCCAGCTGCTTCTTCTGCCCCATCCTGCTTATTTCTCTTCCCCTGCAGGTGTTGATACTGAGTGTCCCCCCCACTGTATCCCCATGAACCCCTGCATAGGAACGGGGGAACCAACCTGCGCCAGCCTTTTTTGCATTCACTTACTTAATCCCCATGGCAACTCTGCAGAGCATGGTCTTTGTTTCCCGTGTCAGGAACCCAGGGCTCAGAGGGCTGATGTGGCTTGTCCCATGTCACGCCAAGGGTGCCAGAGCTGAGGTTCCACCCCAGCTTAGCTGACTTCCATCTGGTTGAGACTGCAATGCCCTCAACATCTGCCCATCAGGAGACTCGCATGGAGATCCGCAATGCATTCCTGACTCTGAGGAACCCCGAGACATGGTCTCCCTGCCTCCACCGGTGGAGGCAGCCCAGGTGGAGACATGTGGCATTGGCCCCAGGCCAGGCACCCCTGCCAGGTCTCCAGACTACAGGGTCTCCTCAGGCTGCCTCTCTGGCCTTTGTCTCCGGATCCTGCCTCCCTTCACCTGCCCTACTCAGCAACATCCTGGACAGGAGGTCGGGGGATGTTACGTAGCATCACCAGAGGGGTCCATCATATCTGGCTTCACAGCTGGGCTCCAGATAGAATAGACCCCTTCAGGCCGGGTGCGGTGGCTCACGCCTGTAATCTCTGCACTTTGGGAGGCTGAGGCAGGCAGATCACGAGGTCAGGAGATCGAGACCATCCTGACCAACACAGTGAAACCCTGTGTCTACTAAAATACAAAAAGTTAGCCGGGCATAGTGGTCTGCACCGGTAATCCCAGCTACTCTGGAGGCTGAGTCAGAGGAATTGCTTGAACTCAGAAGGCAGAGATTGCAGTCAGCTGAGATCGTGCCACTGCACTCCAGCCTGGTGACAGAGCGAGGCAAAACTCTGTCTCAAAACAAAAACCAAAAACCAAAAAACAAAACCCTTACTCACGGCTATGATTTCTGTGGTTTCAGTTACCTGCAGCCAAACATATTACATTATTTTGTGTGCACGGGTAAGAGAGAGAGAGAGAGAGAAACAGAGGGAGAGACCACATTCACAGAATTTGTATTACAGTATATTGTTATAATTCTTCTACTTTACTATAGTTATTGTTGCTAATCTATTACTGAGATTGTAACTTAAACTTTATCATAGGTATGTATGCAAAGGAAAAATCATAGTGTATATAGGGTTCAGTCCTATCTGAAGTTTCAGGCATCCACTGGGGGGTTGGAACATATACCCCAAGGATAAGGGGGGGAACTACAGCTAATCTCATGTCTTCCTTTTACTGCCATTGATAATATTTAATCTGATGTGGGCAATCCGTGCTAAGCCTGATGCAAAACACTTGAATCCTATGATCTCAGTTAATCCTTGAACAACTCTATGGAGTAGGTACCATTATCCCCATTCCACAGATGAGAAAATAGAGGCTCGTGGAGAGGCGGTGGCATATTCGCAGTTGTCAGGTGAGGAAGGAGGGCAGCGGGGACTGGAACCTTTCTCTCTAGCTCCAAAGGCAGTGCTCAACCCCTGGCCTCACCTTCTCCTCCCTCTCATTTTGTCCTCAGGGACTCCCAGGTCTTCCACATGCCCAAGGCCAGGTAGACCATGCTGCTCAGGGCTCCCGATATCCCCTGAGTCTGACTGGTGGGATCAGCACAATTTGGAGCCATGTCCCCAGATGCGCTGCGGAGACAATCAATGGAAACCCTGTGTTCTCGAGAATCAGGTTGCTCATGAGTGAGTCTCCAGGCCTCCATGCTGAAACTGACCTCCAATCACAAAAAAATCCTGTCCCTAAGAGGGAAGTTACCTTAAGAAGCCAGCTCGCCTTCCCATAGGCCCTCTGCCTCCAGGAAAGCCATTTACAGCTCTCCTCCCTCCCAGCCAGGTTGCAAAGGGGCTCGCTGGCCCCTGGTGGTGGCCATAACTTCGTAATTGAATGACATCTGGGACTACCAGTCCCCATAAAGAGAAACCAGAGGAATGTGGTAAATTATTCACAAGGCCATGGGGACTCCCACTGTGGTTGGGCCAGGAATCCAGGCCACTTCACACAAGCCTCTTTCTGTGGCTGCCCTGAGCCAGCTTCTGGAGGAGGAGGGCAGCCAGCCCTGGGTTCAGACCCTTCCTCTGCCTGCTGGGACCTTGGCAGTGTGCCACAACCTCTCCCGGCTTCAGTCTTCTCCTCTGTAAACTGAGTATACTGCTCCCCTTGTAGAGTTCTTGGGATGATCAGGCCTTCTTTAGTGCAGATGGAGAAATTCTCTCATTTTAAAGCTTTGAAGAAGTCAGGCTATGATTGATCGGAAACACAGAAGGAGATGAGGTGGCGACATTGCAAGGGACCAGATCAAACCTCAGCAGGGGGATCTCCAAACATTTCTTCCTGATTCCGGCAGGACAGCATATTTCAGCCTGGGGCCAGGCTTCTTTGCCTCATCTCTGGACAGCTCAGGAAGAGGCTATGGGATTTACCAAGTAGATTACATGGCACTTAGCTAATGAAATGACACCCCCGCCCTCCCCAGATATTGATCAGCCACTGGCAACCATGGAGCTTGCAGCAGCCTCCAGACAGCTTTAAAAGAAAATCAACCATTAATAAAATTGAATGGTTTGGGGGAGCAGGATGCTGAGGAGGGGGGCTCTAGAGGAGGGAGATTGAGAAGAAGTTAGCAGACAAGGAAGACTACAGGAAGAAAAAGTGCCCTTCTGACCCTAAACCAGAATGACAGCTGTATGAGATTTTGCAATTAACCAGATCCATGAGAAATGTCTAGCGTACAAGTAGCAAATGAGGAGGGAATGTCTGCAGGACGCACACGGCAGAGGTTATAAACTCAAGACAACCCCACCACAAGTCTCTTTGCTCCACATAGGCTTTATGTATAAGGAATTCGCTGCCAATACCTTTAAAAAGTTGGAGTTTGCATATAGAAATCTAGATTTCTAGAGTTCCAATTTTTGTAAAATTGGAACATGGGATGATGCCGGGCTTACATTCCTTTGTGGCAGCAATTGAGTTGAGCAGTACCAGCTGACGTGGATGGGGCACGTGGGGTCTGGCTTGCCCAGCCCCCACCTGGCCCCACACTCATTCCTGTGACCTGCCAGGGTCTTTGAGTTTGAGACCGGATGCAAAGTCTGAACTGAAGTATGCAGAAATATCTGCATATGAGTGGAGGGTGTGTGTGTGTGTGTGTGTGTGTGTGTGTGTGTGTGTGTGAATGATACACACACAGTGACTATATCTATGTCTGTCTATCTATCTATCTATCATCTATCTATCTATCTATTTATCTATCTATCTATCTATCATCTGCCAAAATAGTGACTACCTTTCCCTAGGTAGGACTTTATCTTCTTACTCCTTTGTGCTTTCCATTCTCATTAATAGAAAACAATAGACCTGGCTTTGGGAGAAAGAATCCGTCTGTGCAGAGCTGAGTATTCTGTGGGATCATGGATCATAGCGATGGCGATTGTACCAAGAAGGAAATGTAAAAAATGCCAAACTGTGTTTTTCTCCAAATAGGGAAATTGTGAACAACTTAGAATGTCTTCTCTCTGGCTTTTCTGCAATAAATCTCTTTTATATTTCTTTTCTTTCTTTCTTTTTTTTTTTTTTTGAGACAGAATCTCACTCTGTCACCCAGGCTGGAGTGCAGTGGTGAAATCTCGGCTCACTGCAACCTCTGCCTTCCAGCTTCAAGCAGTTCTCCTGCCTCAGCCTCCTGAGTAGCTGGGATTACAAGTACGCGCCACCATGCCCGGCTAATTTTTGTATTTTTTGTAAAGACGGGGTTTCACCGTGTTAATCAGGCTGGTCTTGATCTCCTGACCTCATGATCCTCCCGCCTCAGCCTCCCAAAGTGCTGGGATTACAGGCATGAGCCACCATGCTCAGCCCCTCTCTTATATTTCTAATTAAAAACTAAAACCTAGGTACGAGTGCAACTTAAAAGTAAATGAGGATTAACTCCTCTTAACAGACGGGTGACTGTGCAAGAAGGAGACTTATTCAAGGAGGGGCCTTGAACATAGTGGGGGACTTTGTCAAGCCTGTCCCACACCCTCTTTCTCTAAAGTGGTGACCTGGAATCTGGTTCAGGAGTCATATGGTTTGGCTCTGTGTCCCCACCCAAATCTCACCCTGATTGTAATCCTCATAATCCCCACATGTCGAGGAAGGCACCTGGTGGGAGGTGATTGGATCATGGAGGCAGTTTCCTCATGCTATTCTTGTGATAGTGAATGAGTTCTCATGAGATCTGATGGTTTTAGAGTGTTTAACTGTTCCTCCTTCACACACTCTCTCTCACCTGATGCCATGTAAGACATGCCTGCTTCCCCTTCCACCATGATTGTAAGTTTCTTGACGCTTCCCCAGCCATGAAGAACTGTGAGGCAATTAAATCTCCTTTGTTTATAAATTACCCAGTCTCCAACAGTTCTTTATAGCAGTTGTGAAAACACGAAGAGCAAGCCTCGTTTGATGGCTGCAGTCTGTCATCCCACCCCTGGACCTCAGATTCCCATCTATGAGAAGGAGAGCTCCTTATAGGGAAAAACTGGGGGCGATGTCTAGCACTGTTTACAAGCTACTATGAGCCAAACACTGACTGGCATGTTTTCACAAACGTGTTAGTTGAAAAACCTAGGGGTTCCTAAATCAGGCTCTCAACTCAGGCATTTCCTGGCTGTGTGGCCTCGTGCAGGCCACTAAACCTCTCTGATCTTCCTTATTCCTTATAGAAAATGGGAACAGACCTCATAAGGTTGGATGAGAAACAGATGAGAAAATCAAAAGAAATCATATAAAGAGCTCCGTACCTGACGTAGACAAGAGATTAGCCATTATTTGTGTTCTTACTGTTGGTGTTTTGTTTTGTTTTTTAAATAATACCTACTATGTGCCTGCTAGTGATGGGAGATATTTCCTATCCATTATCCAATCAGCCTCCTATAACAACCCAATGAGGTTGAGGCTACCATACCCAACATTATGAAGAGGAGACTGAGTCTTGGCAAGGGGAGGTAACTAATCAAGGATGACAGTCTCCATGGAGGCCAGGTCTGCGTGGGTCACCTGCACTTTCTACTCACCCCCACCCCCTAGGAAGCTCTTATCAATGTATCTTTTCCCCTGAGATTAATTGAGCACTCACTGTGTGCCTGGCCTCATGCTAGCCCCTCACTCAATTACCATGGGTGCGATTAAGCGCAAGACTTCTAAAAACAAAGAGACCCTATTCAGGTTCTCCTTCCATCATCACTAAGTGGCTTAGGCCAGTGCCTTCACCTCTGAGCGTTGGTTTTATTATCTGTCAAATGGGCTGTGCTGACTGGATCCCTGGGAGATTTCGTCAAGGTGGTTAATACACATAAGGGGCTCACAGAATGAAAGAAGTGACCATTAATGGTGTTAATGATTCCCACCTAACAGTTAAGGAAAGTTGTAATTTGCACCTGCAGCATTCATTCACTCATTCACTCATTCATTTATTCATTCACTCATTCATTCATTCATTCATTCACTCATCCATTCATTCATTCCTTTGCTTGTACACTAGAGCAGTAGCACATATTCCCAGGTCTCCAGAAGCACCAGTGTTCTCAAAATGCATGTGGAGGAGAGAGGCAGGTAGTGGGCCATGCCTCCCTGACCCCCCGGGCCTCCTCATCTCTCACTGCCAGGGAGGCAGCTGTGGCCAGACATTTGGAAGCCATTATAAACATCCCCGTCTCATTCTGTTCTCCCCTGTGCACAGCCTAAAGCAACGGATTCCAAGGAATTTTGGCTGAGTTCCTTGGCAGAGGGAGACCCAGAGGAATGATGGAGAGCACTCACCCCTCCACCCCATCCACAAATGTTCCTCTTTATTTCAGAGGATTTGGAGCAATGGGCAGTAACCCACAGGCATGCTGGGAAGAGCTCTGATACCTGAAGGTTTGGGGTCTCAGTCCAGACTCAGTCACTTCCTGGTCAAGTCACCTCTCCGAGTCTCAGTTTCCCCATCTGTCAAATGGGAAGAGTAAAAAGAGTAAACATACACAAACTACCCTTGTGAGAAATCCACAAGTCAATGTAAAATTAATACCTAACACAGAGTAGATGTTTGCCAGATTGTGTTTCTCTCCTGCTCTATTCTCGTATTTGCTTTTTGGTGTAATCCAGAAAGCAGGAGGGTGGATTAGACAAGACTTTCATGCAGAAGTGAAGCCCCTAGCCTGCCAGATGACCTTAACAAAGTTGCCTGTGCCTCAGTTTCCCCAGACCTCTGACTCTCAGTTCCTGATGTTTCCTAAATGAGCCAGCCCTGCCTTCCACAGTCACTCACAGCATAACCCCAGGTGGGCATCCTGGTCTTCCTCTCACTCCCGGCACCCAGGACTCCTCTCTGCCCCTCCTTGTCTGTCACCATTAGACCTCATGGCATCAGATGCTGTCTCCCTAACTCTTTTCCATGAAGCCAGCCATATCTTGGCTTGTCTGGACTCCTCTCCCACCAGCCTCCTTTGTCTCTCCTGGTTCACATTCGATGCTTTCCTCCTCTTCTAAAGAGGACAGGAGGAAGGGCACTGGATTGATCTGGGCTCCTGGACTCCCTGCTCTGGCCTCCTGAGGGTGGGGGAGATGAAAAGACAGGGCTTGGGGGTGTGGGGAAGGTGGACACCTTTCGGCAGAGATCCTTGTTGCTTATCTATGATAACAGCCATCTTGCTGGCCATTAGGGCCAGCCTGGTTCACTCCAGACTTGTCAGATGGCCTCAGTGCAAGCTGCAGGTGGGCTAAAGGTATTCCTCAGGAACTATGAAGTGTGTGTGTGTGTGTGTGTGTGTGTGTGTGTGCAGGAGATGGAGTGTGCATGTATGTGTGGTGTGTGTGTATTGGGTGTGCATATATGTGTGAAGTGTGTGTATGTTGTGTGTGTGGTGTGTATGCATTGGCTGTACACCTATACATGGTGTATGTGTTGTGTATGCACGTATGTGTGATATGTGTGTTATGTGTGAATTGTGTGATGTGTATATGTATTGTGTATATGTATTGAGTGTGCATGCATATGTGATGTGCCTATGCTCTGTGTAATGTGTGGTGTGTGTGCTGACTGCATACATGTGTGATGTGTGTGTATGTTGTGTGGTGTGTGTGCATTGGCTGTGAACATATATGTGGTGTGTGTGTTGACTGTATGCATGTGTGGTGTGTGTGCATGTTGTGTGTGTGGTGTCAGCATGTATTAGGTGTGCATGCATGTGTTATCTATGAATATGTTGTGGGCATGTATGTATGGGGGTGTGTACTGGTCATGCATATATGTGTGTGGTGTATGTGTGTGCTGGTTATGTATCCATGGGTGGCATATTTGTGTATTGGTTGTGTATGTATGAAAGGTGTGTGGTGTGTGTGTATTGAATATGCATGTATGTATGCAGTACTCTGTGTGTGTGCTATGTGGTGCTTGTGTGTGTGCTATGTGGGGTGTATGTGTGGTATGTGGTGTGTGTGTGTGCTATGTGGTGTGTATATGTGTGCTATGTGCTGTGTATATGTGTGATATGTGTGCTATGTGGGGTGTGTGTGGTATGTGGTGTGCATGTGTGCTATGTGGTGTGTGTGTGCTCTGCGGTGCTTGTGTGTGTGCTATGTGGTGTGTATATGTGTGATATGTGTGGTATGTGGGGTGTGTGTGTGGTATGTGGTGTGTGTGTGCTCTGTGGTGCTTGTGTGTGTGCTATGTGGTGTGCATATGTGTGCTATGTGTGCTATGTGGGGTGTGTGTGTGGTATGTGGTGTGTGTGTGTGCGCTATGTGGTGTATGTGTGTGCTCTGTGGTGCTTGTGTGTATGCTGTGTGTGTGTGCGTCCATGCCTGTGCTGCTGTCACCCTCTTCTTGGCTAGGTAGATGCTTTCATTGCTGCGAGAATTGTGGAAATAGGAAGCTGCATGCAAATACCTCCTGGACCCTGATTTCTGCAACTTCCCACCTGGATGTGAGTGCTCGTGTCTTTCTTTAGACGTTTTCAGCTGCCATGCTTTGGAGAGGGTGGCATGACCCTGAGCCCAGAACTTTCTCTTTACCAGCTCAGCTCATCCACACACCTGCCGTTAAAGTGAAGCCTGATACCATCTTCTCTTTGCAGAGGATCAGCCTGAGCACCAGCCCTGAGGAAGTGCACTAAGGGCACGCAGATGCTGAGCACAGGCGCCAAGCCCAAGCGTCCTTTTCAGATACTGACGTGTCTCTGAGAGCTGGCAGGGACTTCTCAGACTCTTGCCCCTGCCTCCTGCCGGCCTTCTGGGCTCCCAGGAACTTCCTCAGTTGTGTTTGTATTTTTCTATTTCATCTTCTCTGCTCTGGGAGTCTGAATTCTGTACCTTGGATGGACTTTTCTCTCATTTCTTCCTCTTTCTTTTTTATGGGTCTTTCTTTTCCTCTTCATTCCTGTTTCTGTCTCAGTCTGTCTTTCTTGCTCCTTTAGGTACATTTTTCCATTTGTTTTCTTTGCTCCCCTCTCCCTCCCTCCTTTTTGCCTGGATGTCCTCTCCCTGAGTCTCTCTGTCTTTCTTTCTCTCTCTGTGTCTGCAGGGCTGTCTTCCCTCTCGGCCTCTTTGTCTCCATTTCCCTCTGTTTCTCTCCCACCTTCTTACACCATCCCTCCATCCTTCTGTGTGTGTCTCCCCCTCTGCACCTGTGTCTTTGCCTCTCTCACCACCTCCCACCTGCTCCCATGCCTTCACTTCGTTCAGCCTGTTCCAGGAAGATGCCACAAGCCCATTCATCCTGGTTGCAGCCAGGACTCTGAGGAAGCCCCCGAGTCCCCTGATGGGGCCCAGGGGTGACTTCTCTCCCCACTGCACCATCAGGATTGTTCTTGTGTGGTCCTGTCTGTTCACTGTCTGTCCTCCAGCCTTTTCTTGTCCCTTGTCCTCCAAGCCCTGTGCCCTGTGAATGCAGCTTCTCCAGATCAAGCCACCTGTCTCATTGAGTCCTGGCTTCCTGACACAGGTCCAAAGGGACTCAAACTATGAGAGGCAAGGCAGGTGAAGAGACCTGTTGTCCTCATTCTTCCTTGCCAGTCCTAAGTTGGCAGCAGGACTGCGTCTACTGGAGCCCATGTCCCTGGCGGGTGGTCCTCTCTGGCAGCCAGGCCTCTCTGTGGGTTCCAGTCCAGGCCTGAGGGTGCTAGCAGCTCCCTGCTGTTGCTAACACTGAGATGCACCATCTCTGTGAGTCCTCCTTATCTTCCCTTTTATTGCTGTTTCTTTCAACTCATGCTCCTGCAATGATCCCTCTTGGGTTACTTCCTGCTGCATCCCACATGTTTCCTGCTTTGACACTGATGGATGCCAATATCCTGCTTCTGCCGAGCCCCAGCGCCATGCTCTCCCCCTCTATTCTCCTCTGCCCGCTCTCCAAACCTCTGCTTATACCTGCCTTTCTGCATTGGGCCTGGATCTTCTCCCCAGCCAGACTGGAGCACCGCTGGAGCAGAGACCATGCCGCGATCTCCCACGCCTCTATCTCCCACTCCTCCAGCCTCGTGCAGAGTCAGCTCTCTGGGATTGTTAAAATATAAATTAACGAGTCAAGGCAGTGGGGGAGAGAGATCATGACCTGCGTGCCAGTGAGGCGGGTGTGTCTGCAGCTCTGCCTGGGGTGCTTCAGAGGCATCCAACCTGCGCCCGTCGCCTCCCCTGGCAGGTCTTCCCATCAGAGCTCTTGCAACCCCGCGGCGGGGTGTCCTCCACAACGGGGCGCTGCCATGCTCTGGCCCCCGCTGATTCTACGGCACCTCTTTGCATGCCCCCAGCTCACGGACGGAGGGCTCTCCGGCTCCTGTTCAAGCTGCCTGGTGAACTAAATTGATTTTTTATCGTTGCTCTGGAGTGAGCTTAATGAATCTGTTAGTGACGGCTGCCTGCCCCAAACGCCTCTTGGTGCCCGAGCCACCAGAACGGCTCTTCCTGAGGAGGGGGAGGAGGAGGAGGAGGAAGAGGAGGACGTGGACGCATTATTTAAGGCTCAGCCGGTGCTCCTGAGAGCAGCTGGGTATCCGCAGGGCCATGCCTTGCTCTTCCTGGAGTGTTTCTCTTGCTGGGGCGGGACTGTAATATGGGACAGAAAATGGAAAGGCAGTGCTGAAAAAGAACGAAGGAAATCCCAGCTACTCGAGAGGCTGAGGCAGGAGAATCGGTTCAACCCAGGAGGCGGAGGTTGCAGTGAGCCGAGATCGTGCCATTGCCCTCCAGCCTGAGCAACAAGAGTGAAACTACATCTTAAAAATAAATAAAATTTTAAAAAGAACGAAGGAGGTTTATCTTAGTGTGTGTGTTTCTAGAGTCCAACAATCCATCTGTTCGTCCGGCCATCTCTCCATCTATTCCTCCATCAGTCCGCCCATCTCTCCATCCATTCATCTACCCACACATGCACGCCACCAAACCATTTGTTCATCCGCTCATCCGTCTGTCCACACATCTGTCAGTGCATCCCATCTTCCAAGCATGCATGTAAGTATCTATCCATTCATGCATCCATGTCACTATTGTTTCATTAATCTATTCATTCATTTTATCACATACACAACTTATTCTGAAATCCAGCATCCTTACTGTGCCCTACGGGGCCCCACATAGCTGCCCTCCACCTAGCTCTCATTATTCTTCCACCTCACTCCACTCCAATCACCTTGACATTGCTGCTGCTCTGACATACCTCAGGCCCTTTGCACCTGCTGTCTCATCTACCAGCAACACTCTTTCTCCTGCAGCCCCACGACTTGCTTCCTTCTTTTGCTAGGTCTCTGTTCTTATGTAAACTAGCCACTCCCCTGTCACTCTTTATCCTTTCTCCCACCTTTTAACTTTTTCAGAGAGCTCCCTGCACTCTGACTTGATAGCTCACATTTATCTATCATGTAGTCTATTGTCTTCTGCTAGAATTAAGTTCCGTGATAAGAGCTGTGCCAGTTTCATTTGCTGCCACATCTCTGGGCCCTAGGACAGTGCCTGGCATGGAATTGGCACTCAGTGAGGTTGATTTATTGAATGGATTATTTAATTAGCTAATAACATGCTCTGTCACGTCTGTCACCTAGTACAAGGCACAGTATTTCCCAACACAGGATGCCAGGACCCTGGAAATGCAGGTTAGGTAGGGGCCGTGGGGACTAAGAGTTGAATCGAACAGCCACACAGGTGTTTATAAAATTTCATCTGGGCTAAGAGCCTTGAAGAAGGCTCCACGGGTCTGGAAACATATTGAAGTTGTTTGAGTTGTGTTTTTGTGGCTTGCATCCAAGGTATGCTGTCTGGCCCCATCAACTGCATAGATGCCAGCTGAAGCTAGACCAGGTTTCTCAATTCTTTGCTGCCCCGTCAAGTCTTCTAGCCTCACTCCTAGTGCCTCTCTATGCCCCATGACTTTCTTTGGCATGGAGAGAGGAGACAGAGGAGGCAGGCAATCTTTGCCTCTCTGAGTTGGGCCTGGGCCTGGCTCATAGCATAAATATGTTGATTCTCCTACCTTTTCCTGTTCTTCCATTTGGGACCCAGGCCTGAGATCCTTCCCCACCTAGAGGAGAAGGTACAGACATAAGCCAGAGGACCTTCATTTGTTTTGTGTCTGACTGCTTGAAAATATGGCCCCAGATGCTCTCAAGGGGAAAAGGAAACAGCACACTTTGGGGGCAACAGGGATGCAGATGGAGTGCCTGGGGACTAGGATGGTGGGGAAGACACCTGAGTGTATTGGGGAAGTGACCAGACCTTGGAAGGAACAATTGTGGGTGAGCCCAGGGAGGGGTAATCCTGGCTACAGGCATTCCCCAAGACCCTCTTCCCCAAGTTCCTGATGCTCGCAGCTTGAATATAGCCAATCGTGGCTGCTGCAGATGACATTTCCCTAAACAGTCACAGCAATATTTCCAATCCTACCTTATTCAAAGGCTGTACTATATTCTATCAAGAAGTGGAATCTTTTCCCCCCTCCTCTTGAACTTGGGAGGGCTTGTAGACTGCTCTGACAAATATATATTAATAGTGATACCATGTGACTTCTGAGGCTAGGTTGCAAAGACAGAGCTTCCACCTGGTCTTCTTTCTCTTGGGATGCTCGGTCTTGAAACCAACTACCATGTTGTGAGGAAGCCCAAGATCCATAAAGAAGCCACATGTAGGTGGATGTGCTGGGCTCTAGTCCCAGATAAGACCTTAGCTTATAAACCACTCCAGCTGTCAAGTATGTGAGTGTATGAGATTTCAGGGATTCCAGCTTCCAGACTTCAAGAATTCCAGTTGAAATCCTAGAGAACATGAAGCAGGAACAAACCATCCCTACTGTGGCCTGTCTGAACTCCTAACACACAGACTCCATGAGCATAATAAATAAGTTGTGGTTGCTTTACACCACTGAATTTTGGAGTAAGGTTTTTACACAGGCAGAGTAATTGGGACAACAGCTATATATAATACAATACTCAGTGCTAGGCACGGTCCTAAGCATCTTACAAATATTCATTGATTTAATCTTCAAAATGTATGTTAGAAGGCCTATTAATATCTCAATTTAATAGGTGAGAAACTGAGGCACAGAGAGGAGTAACTTGTCCAAGTGGAATTTGCACCCAGGAAGTCTGGCTACAGAACTCACACTGTTAACAACTGGGAAGTGCAGCCTAGGGCAATTTGCATCCTGATGGTAGTGGCAGGACCATAAAATTGGTCATCGGTGTCCTGGCTTCACATTTTCAGATACACGACTTTGAGGTCTTGCTATTGCTTGTGATCAAAATTAGACGTCTTTCCAATGCTACAGGCTGAGACTTCACTGTCGAATTTAATTTGATAAATTGATAGGTGGCTGGATGGATAGATAGATAGATAGATAGATAGATTTGAATAGATGACCAGGTAGGTAGACAGGGAGGAAGACAGATAGATTTGGATGGATGGATGGATGGATGGATACACGGATGGATGGATGAATGGATAATAAATAGACAGAAGGGTAGGTAGATTTGAATGGATGGATGGATGGATGAATGGACAGATAGTAGGTAGATAAGTAGATAGACAGATTGTTGTTGGTGTTTCTTTTCTACATCAGCGTTATGGCCGAATGGTAAACATCTGTGATGTATGCAGGATTTAAGAAAGACAATTTAGAAATCGAGTCCCAGCTCCGTTTTTCACTGACTCTCTCAAAATATCAGTTTCCTCATCTGTAAAATGAGCATGCCCCTAACCATCTCAGGGAATGTGACAAAGATTCACTTGCAGAGCAGTTAGCATGGTGCCGGCACCTTGCCAACGCCTGGCTCATCCTTACCCTGTCCTCCTGTCCATGCCCCTAGCTTGTCCTTTCTCAGGCCCCCAATCCCTGCCCCCAGCTGGTCTGTGCTCCCAGGAGCTGTCTCAGGCAGCAGGGATCCCCCATCACCCGCTGCCTGAGAGCCGGGGGTCACAGAAGTGCATCTCTCTCTCCTGTGTGATGCCATGTTCGCTGGCAGCCCCCTGGCACCCAGCACAGCTGCCAGGCTGGTACGCCTCCTTCCTCACAGCTGCTGGGATGTAACCTTGTCTATCAGGAGGACCCGGAAAGCCTGCTGAGTATGCTCCCAGCTTGGTAGGTGACATAAATATTTTCCAACATGCAGGCAACAGTCTGATTGGTGCCTTCCCCAGAGTACCAAGCTCCAGGCTTGGGGCTGCAAAGGCAGAAAGAGAGAGAAAAAATTCCTTTTGCCTGTGAAGTCTGGCTCCTTCCCCCTGTGAAGAGTTTAACTCTTCCTGTCCCCAGTCTCCTTGTATACTCCACTTTCCCATTCAAACTGCCGACATTCAGCAGGATATTGGCAAGTGCCTATGGTGACGAGGACAGCTCTGGCTTCTGCCCTCCTGGAACACACAGAATACCCATGGCAGCATCTTGACACATGTTAGAATGACCCAAGGGGATAATGACATAGTGGTTAGAATTTAAAATGTATTTTTAAAAGAGTCCATATCTCTTAGAGATGCATACAGCAATATCCAAGGATGCAATGACACAGTTTTTAGATTTGCTCCAAAATAAGACAAAAGGCAGTACATGGAGGGAGAAGGGATGTAGATAGAACAAAACGGGCCAGAAGTAGACAGCTGTGGGAGTTGTTCATGCAGCTCCAAACTGAGTGGGCATCAGAAGCTCCTGGAGGGCTTGTGAAATGCAGATTCCTGGAACCTACCCCAGATACTCACATCCAATAGGTCTGGCATTGGGGGCAGACGCTGCAGGTCTAACGATGCCAGGGGATTCTGCTGTTGCTGCTACTAGACTACCCATGTCTTTACAATGTCCTTTCTACTTTCGTGTATTGTTTGAGAATGTCCATGGTAAAAAAAAAAATTGTTTTAAGAATGTAAAGGATCCATTTTCAAGAGATGCTGAGGCGGGAGGCCTGGTGTGGGGCCTGGGAATCTGCATTTCAGTCGGCTCCCTGGAGCTTCTGATATAGATGTTCCATGGTGCACACTTTCAGAAATGCAGGGCTAGGGCAAGCTGACAATCCTCTTACCATGTGATACGCACCATCCCGAGGGCAGCCCCAGAAGACTTCCTGGAGGAGGTGAATCCTAAACCGAAGCTCCACGGAAGAGCTGGAGTTAGGTGATCATGAGGAAGGGGCAGATGCAGAGAGACTAGCACATGCTAAGGCCCAGAGGCAAGAGTCAGCAGAATATCTTTTGGAAATGGAAAGAATGAGGCAGCTCAAGGGAGTGGGGGTGAGAATGGGAAGGTTCCCAGAGATGGGGCTGGAGAAGTCAGCAGGACCTTGTGGACCGTGCCAAGGAGTTTTGACTTCATCCCAGGGACAGTGGGAATCATGGAAGGTGTTAGGAATGTAATGCGATCATATGCGTGATTTGAAATAATATTTCTGGCTGTGACGTTGATCATAGATGGGAAGGAGTAGAAGCTGGGAGACCTAATGAGGAGGCTTCAGGAGCATATTGGCTTGAGATGGGTGGGAGAGAGATGTACAGATCCAAGGGCTCTCCAGGATGGAGCATGAAGAGTACTCGGAGGCTAGATCCTCAAAGGATTTAAAGGCATGTGTGTAAATGGCCCAATCACAGACTGTTATAATAGGGAGAAGGAAGGCAGGGTAATCTGGGGAAAATGACTGCAGAGTCTGAAGTGTGTTTCCTGTGTTTATCATTTAAAACCCTCCCACCCTAACCTTGGCCTCACACAAGGTCTAAGGTAGCTCTAGAATAAGACATTGGCTCTAAAAGTTCAACAGCTCAGCTTAGTCTCCATCATTTTCATCTGTGTGACCAACAAGAATCTTGCAACCTCCCAGGACTTCAGGCTTCCTGGCTATAAAATGAAAAGCCACGACTCAAGGTGGACTAAGGCTCAGAACTAGGGGAGCTCATGTATGTGCTCAGAACATGTCTGCACCCCGCAAGCTCCTGCCTGGATTCAGAATCCACCTTTGGCATCACCTGCTCCTGCTAGCTCAGATGGGAACAACACTTCCCTTGCAGTCCTTTCCAATGTTAGGCATGTCTCTTTTGTGACACTAACAACCCTAAAATGTTTTGTTTGGTTTGGTTTGGTTTGGTTTCATGTCTGTCTTTCCTGCTAGATCCTGAGCTTCTGAGTATCTGCGGTGACTGGCCTAGAAATTGACTCATGATAATGCTCCACAAATTCATTCATTCCAGAATTATTCAGCTGAGCCCCTACTATGTACCAGGTGTTGGGAAATACTGAGGTGAAAAATGATAAATGAATGAATAAATGAATGTAAATGTTGAAGCTCCAGGAAATGGAATGGGGGGCTTTCTATTTGGCGGCCAATGGGACAAGCATTTTTTAAATGGATTATCTCATCTGATCCTTGAAACTCTCAGAAGTAGAGTGTCTAGTTTCCAATTTTCAGATGAGAAAAACAGACTTTAAGAGACTGGGCAGGACAAACTGCCTCAGCCAGGGAGCACTGCTAGGGATGTGAGCCCAGCGTGTCCACATTCAGAGCCCATATTCTTAACCTCTTCACTCACTGCCTCCTTAGGTAACACTTTCCTGGAAACCAACACAGTAAACAGAGTCTGGAGAGTTATGTAATTCTCCCTAGCCCATCAAAAGAAGCAAATCAAATCCTTGGGTGAGATAGCAGTGTTCTTGCTTTGAAAGTGGAAAACCGTTGCGTAATTTTTATAGTTCTATTTCTTGAGCAGATACCCACTGTGGTGTTGGTGTTTTCTCTTTTTTGTTTTATGGTTTTGTTCCTTTGAGACAGGGTCTTACTGTTTCCCAGGCTGGAGTGCAGCGGTGCAATCATAGCTTACTGCAGTCTCGAACTTTTGGGCTCAAACAATCTCTCTGCCTCAGCCCACGAGTAACTGGGACTACAGGTGAGCTCCACCACACCTGGCTGGGTTTTCTATCTTCTGTAGAGATAGAAAAGCCCAGGCTGGTCTCAAACTCCTGGGCTCAAACAATCTGCCTGCCTTGGTCTCCCAAAGAGCTGGGATTAGAGACTCGAGTCACCTTGCCCAGCCCCATTGTGTTTTGACCATGGTGGGAAGCAATCCACTTGTGTTAACTTCCTAAAGGTAGACAGGGCGGTTCCCATTTAAGGTATGAAATATGCATCACTCAGTGAGGTACAGAGAGAGCTTTGCTTAATGTCACACAGCAGAGATTTTAGGGGCCAGGGGAGTCTGCCTGGCACCAAGGCCCAGCCTGCTCCCCGCTTCATCCACCAGGGTACTCCAACACCCCCCACCCTGGGGACATAAGACACTATATTAAATAACGTGGTCAGGCCAGAACACAGAACGCATCTGATCATGGTGACTTCTGCGTCCAATTTGAGTTAACTTCAAGGGCAAAACATAAAGTAAATAGATACAGGCAGAATGCAGCAGACCTACGTGATGGGAAAATCCTAGACCTTTGGAGAGCCTAACTGCTATAAGGTAGTCTCAGAATCCCCTGCAGAAGGAAGGCCAGCATATCCTTCATCTTCTGGGCTACAATGGTGCCAGGCCCATCCCAGCCTCTGAGATGACCAAGGTGGAGTCTGGCCTGCAGCTCCCACAGAGGAGCCCTGGCTATGCTGTGATAGCTGAAGAGTCCAGCCCTTCTAATCCTCCTGGGCTGGTGCAGGTGGGGTGGGTGCACTAGATGTCATGTTGCAAATCCTCCCCTAGGAATATTGGACGTTGAGGGTGAGGGGGAAGTAAGGAAGGAGGTCAACATGGATTCTCACTTTATTCAACAAAATAAATTCCAGATGGATTTTGTAAACTCAGAGTCAAATGTAACATGTAATAAAAAATTTGCAGACAAAAATGGGGAGTTAATGACACCAGGGAGAGGAAGGCATTTCTTAAAAAGAAAAACAAAGAAATGAATCACAAGGAAGGGGAAAATTGGATAGATTTGTGTACCTGAAATTAAACTGGGAAAAAAAAATCGGTGTGACTAAAGTCATCATAAATGAAATTAAAATCCAACTGGTGAACTGATGAAAAATATTTGCAACGCTTATGATAAACAAATGCTTCATGCCCTCAATATTTTTTTTTACAAAGCTCTTGCATATCTAATAGAAAATGTTAAAACCCTAAGAGAAAAAGAGTCAACAGAAATGGACAGCTCCCAGAAGGAGAAATGCAAATTACTGAATGAACACATGAAAAAAAAAAAAAAAAAACAACTCACAGAGCCAATTTCACTAGGAGCAAATGGTGGGTTTGGAACACATTTTTAATGAGTTTATTTCATGTTGGCAAGGGGAAGACAAGATACAGCCCTTGACCATGGCTGGAGGAAGAGTCACTTTTCTGGAAGGCATCTGGTTGCCCATCAAGTACTTTAAAAACGCATGGTTTCCGACCCAGTGATCCCATGTCCAGGAACTCGTCCTCAGAGAAGATCGTAGATACAGAGAATGGAATCATCTTACATATTCACAGGTTGTTACAGATGGTACCTAAGATGGAATTCTGTACGGCCATTTAGAAAAGTTGCGAAAGACTAATGATTAAGATGTAATATGGTAAAAATGTACAGAAAACCATATTTTTAAAGTGACTTTGATATGTGTAAGCATGTGTCTGCATGGGGACTGTGTCAATTCGGAAATATTAGCAGAAGGATATTTGCCATAAAATTAATAGTGGGTTGGGGAATTGGGGACCATGTTTCATTTTCTTCCTTCTATTTTTGTGTATTTTTACATTTTGTATTATAAACACATTTTTATAATAAGGGAAAAATTCCAGTCAATTCGGTAAACTTAGAAAACCCTCCCTCAATTTGGGGGCATTTGGGTTGGCAGGTGCCTCAGAAGGTGTGTATTGGTAAGCCAGCGTTTCCCAGCCTCTGCAATCTCCGTGACTGTGGACACTCTGGGGCAAATAATTCTCTGATCTGGGGGTTGTAGGATGGTCAGTAGCACCCCTGGGCAGTAGAGCCACCAGATACCAGTAGCATACCCACCCCCAAATATCAAATAACCAAAAATATCTCTAGAAGTTGCCAAAATGTCTCCTGACGGGATAGGAAGAGCAAAAATCACCCCCAGTCGAGCGTCACTGCAGCCAGGAATAAGGAAGAAGCACTTTTCATCAGTTGTCTCTCGGGGGAAGGGGCGTTCATCTGTCCATATTTTATTCACTTATTTATTCAGCAGACATTTTCAGATCCTTGTTCTGGGAGCTGGGAGAGCTAAGTTCTAGTTCCATGTTAGACTCTCACTGCGTGGCCCAAAGAAGTAATCTAAAGCTCACCTATTTACTTGCCAAAGACTCATTGAAACTTTCCTTGGTCCCTGGCCCTGTGATGGGGGTTGTATGTCAAGGGGCCGTGACCTCAGGCTCTGCCCTCGAAGAGGTCACAGCCCAGCAGAGGCAGCCCCTATACAAACTGGTATGTTTAGATTTAGTGAGATGGGTGTTCACAGAGGGGTGTTAGAGGGAGATGGATGAATGAATGAAAAAGGCAGACACTAATCGACAAGGGTAACACAGATAGCAATGATTTTTAGTATAGCCTTTTGCCTGTGTACCACATTTCACAGTTTACAAAGTGGATCGTCAGACCAGAGATGGTATATTCGGTGAGATAACTGAGGAGAGTTTAAGAATGGGATATTAATGACAGTGTTGAAGGAAGACAGAAAGAGCAACAGATGCTGCAGCACCCTTGCAGGGAGCAATAGCAGGGAGCCCTTCCATCCATCCCTAGGCTGAAGGGGGCTGGAGGAGGTGAGTGATGCTGAACCCTAGAGACAGCTGTGACTGCCTTTGTGAGAGACATTGGATACAGCAACCTAGCCACAGCTGACCCAGAGCCAGGCAGGAAGGGAACAGAGGGGAGAAATATCCCAACCTCACTCCTCCCACCCTCCAATTTCCTGACATCACCTCCCATTGGCTGAGCCATACTGGCAGCCAACGGACAAGGGACGCCACTGAAATGGCCCACCATCAGCTGCCTGAGTCAAATGGCAACAGGGTGGGGCAGAAAAAGAGGACTGAGAGGGGCACACAGAAGATGTCCAACACAGAAAGCAGCATCCCTCACCTTCTCGTTTCATGCCTACAGCAGTCTAGTAAGGTAGATTTTATTATCCACCTTTTTATTATTTATTTATTTATTATTTTTGAGATAGAGTCTCTCTGTGTCACTCAGGCTGGAGTGGAGTGGTATGATCTCAGCTCACTGCAACCTCTGACTCCCAGGTTCAAACTATTCTCCTCCCTCAGCCTCCCAAGTAGCTGGAACTATAGGCGTCTGCCACCATGCCTGGCTAATTTTTTTTGTATTTTTAGTAGAGATGGAGTTTCGCCATGTTGGCCAGGCTGGTCTTGAACTCTCAATCTCGTGATCTGCCTACCTTAGCCTCCCAAAGTGCTGGGATTACAGGCATGAGCCATCGCGTCCTGCCTATCCACCTTTTTAAAAGAGGAAGCTGAGGTTCAGGGAGGTATGGTGATTTTCCCAATGTCACACGGAAAAGTTGGAGATGGAGCTGGTATTGAAACCATAGTTTGCTTGAGCCTCTAAGCACCAGGCTTTGTAGTTAGGAGGACCTGGGTTCAAATTCCGGGCCTCACACTCAGTGGCTTTCAGCTTTGGGCAATACCTGTGTGTCTCTAAATGTGCTTGTCTGCAAAATGGAATTAGCGATTCCTTCTCCAATGGGACTGTTGAGGGCTGGATCAGGTGTGTAAAATGTGGGAGCCTTGCTGGGTGGTGAGAGAGCTGACTCAGGCAGGCCACCCCCCGTCTGTTCCCCACCAGGCAGTTATTAACCAGAACATCAGATTCTGCATTATGCATGGGGCAATTTGTCCGCCTCCTCCTCCACCTGCAGAATCGATCTTCATGCTCAGCTGCCTCATTGAGATTCAGGTCTGCAGCTCTGGGACTCCATCCCGGCGTCTGGTCAATAGCTTATATTTTTAATTTGTCAATAATCAGTCCGGACCTTGGCCAGAGCCCCGCGGAGGGCTCAGCAAGATTCCTCTGCCAGGGAGGGGGAGGCAGCGCCGTGCATGGAGGGGAAAGGACTCTGAGTCAGGCTGGCAAGCCCAGATGAGGATGGCAGACACGTGGGTGCCTGCAGCAGCCTGCCTGGCAGGCCATGTCACAGGTGTCAGGAGGCCTAAGGAGTCATGGATACATATGTGAGCCTGAAGTCAACAGAACCTGAGTTCCAGTCTCAGCTCTGCCATTTTAAGGGTAAGTGCCATTGGCTGGGCATGGTGGCTCACACCTGTAATCCCAGCATTTTGAGGGACTGAGGCTGGAAGATCTCTTGAAGACAGGAGCTTGAAACCAGCCTAAGCAACATAGCAAGATCCCCATCTCTACATAAAATAAAAATCAAAAAAGAGGCCAGGCATGGTGATGTACACCTGTAATCCCAGCTACTTGGAGGCTGAGGTGGGAAGAGCTTGAACCCAGGAGTTTGAGGCTGCAGTGAGCTATGATTCCACCACTGCACTCCAGCCTGGGAGGGAGAGTAAGACCCTGTCTCTCAAAAATAATAATAATAATAATAATAATAATAATAATAATAGGCGGACTTGACCAACAGACTAAACCACTCAGAGTCCCCATTTCCCCATTTGTCCAGTAGTTGCTGTAGTAATCACACACAATTCACAGGGCTGTAGAACAATCAAGTGAGTTAATTAATACATGTGACATGCCCTGACATGCCCTGGCATGCAGTGAGCACATTACTATATACATCAGCTTTTATTGTGATTGTTTTTAGGAAGTTAAACAAGAGAGAAATTGCTAAGTAGACAGTGATTATCAGCATAGTTACAAATTCCCAATGCAGATGGGAAACCTGACAGTCACAGTGGGGAAGTGATTGTCCCCACCTTACAGAAGAAGAAATTGAGGCTCACAGAAGTGAACTCACTTGCCCAAGGTCACACAGCTGGGCTGCAGTGGAGCCGGTGCTGCAAGCCCACGGAGTCTAACTCCAGCCTCTATGCTTCTAGTTACCATGTGAATAAAGATTCTGCATTATAAATGTCAAAAATAAACCTTCCTGTCTTCATTCTTGGTGTATTTCAGGGAATAAGTGCATTTCCTTCTTTTCTCCCTGACAAGCAGGCACCAAGTGTCACAGGAGGGCAGGGGAGGTGAGGAGAAGAGCAAGAAAATCTGCTTCTCCTGGGTTCTTACCCGTCTGTTACTGAAGAAAATCTCAGCTCCTACCTGTCCTGGGCTCCTCCCTAAGGAAAAAGCCCAGGGGAAGCCATGGGAGCTGAAACAGAGGAGCTTAAAGAAGGCGATATTGCCCAAGGAGGAAGCAGAGTCCTGCATATGGTGAACAGACAACCTACAAAAGGGGAGACCATTTTTGCAAACTATGCAACTGACAAAGGTCTAATATCCAGCATCTATAAGGACATAAATTTACAAGAAAAAAAAACAACATAGACGACTGCATTAAAAAATTTGGTGAAAGAGATGTGCAGACATGTTCTTTTGTTCTTTTCAAAAGAAGACATGAATTCAGCCAAGAAACATATGGGAAAAAAAGCTCGACATCACTGATCATTAAAGAAATACAAATCAAAACCACAAGGAGATACCATCTCACACCAGTCAGAGTGGCTGTTGCTAAAAAGTCAAAAAAATAAGATGCTGGTGAGGATGTGTAGAAAAGGGAATGCTTATACACTGTTGGTGGGAGTGTAAATTGATTCAGCCATTGTGGAAAGCAGTGTGGAAATTTCTCAAAGAGCAAAAACATAAATACCATTTGACCAATCAATCTCATTACTGGGTAGATAGCATATCTTTATGACATGTCTATCATTAAGACATATACCTGCATGTGCTCATTGCAGCACTATTTACAATAGCAACGCCATGAAATCAACCTAAATGCCCATCAATGGTAGACTGGATAAAGAAAATGTGGTACATACACATCATGGAATACTATGCAGATGTGAAAAAGAACAAGATCATGTCCTTTGCAGGAACATGGATGGAGCTGGAGGCCATTATCCTTAGCAAAGTAACACAGGAATAGAAAGCCAAACACCACTTATAAATGGGAGCTAAGTGATGAGAACACATGGACACAGACAGGGACAACACACACTGGGACCTACCAAAGGGTGGAGGTTTGACTGAGGGAGAAGGTCAGGAAAAATAACTAATGGGTACTAGGCTTATTACCTGGGTCATGGAATAGTCATGCAACAAATTCCCATGACACAAGTTTACCTATACACCAAACCTGAACTTAAAATCAAAGTTAAAATATATATATAGTTAGTGTTAAGAGCCAGGACTTGAACACAGGCCATCGAAGGCTAGTCTAGGGCATTTTGGTCTTTTCATGGATTCTTGCCTCAACCTTGGCCTCTAATATCACATCTGCTTGGTTCTTGATTCTGCCATCACTGTCTGTGCCTACCTGTCTCTTCTTGTGGACCTCACTGTCAGCTCCACGGGACAGGGTCAGTCCCTGCCATTCTTCCATAGCCCTGCCCAGAGAACCCAGTCCGAAGATGGGCTCCCACCCATGAGAAACAGACATGGTCCAGCAGGGAGCACTGGACTGATGTGAAATCTGGCTTCACCGCCTCCTAGACATGGAGTCCAAGGTGAGTCCATTCAGCCTCAGTTCACTTACCTGCCACCTGAGAGCCATGGTACCTGTAGGGTTTGGTGGATTGGAGGATTCTCTGAGAGAACCCACATAAATGCTCCTGACACTATATTGGTTAAAAATCAGGCTCACAAGAAACATGCACCTTCTACAGCTTTTCCTCCTGCAGCCTTTGGGACCCAGGAAGTCTTGGAGATTTTCTCCTGTCTTCACCCTGCCATGTTCTTCTGTCTCCAGAGAAACCACCTCCTGAGTCTACGTCTATTGAAATATACTTTTCCAACAGAGAACTCCCCAGACATCAGTCGAATCCCCCATACATAGAATTCGGATGCTGTTAAATGGCCCCAGAGAATCAGGGAGGCTTCTGGGACTCATTGTGAAGTGTGGATCACAGCAGGATGTCAGAAAGCCCCAGAAATCAGTGCTTCTGGAGTATCAGCAGCCACCTAGTCTGACCCTCTTCCCATTGAACAGAGGGGAAACTGAGGCTTGGGGAGGGAGAGTGGCTTGTTCAAAGACAGAGCCACTGGCTGGTGCAGAGCTGGGATTCTGTTCTCTGTGCATCACGGTATTCACCTTCTCCCAAAGATGCTGAGAGCAGCAGGTGGGCAGGAGCAAACCCATCCTCAGGGCTTCAGATGACTCCAGGAGAAACAAGCTCTCTCTCAAGTCTCCTAATGCAATCATCTTCACAGGCTTTATTGAATGTTGAGTGAGGAAAGGTGAGTTCCGGTTTATGCTTTGCTCTTAGCTTTCTGGATGAAGCCAGACAAGTCATGTATCATCCCTACATCTTAGATACTCCATCTACCATGGGTCATAACTATTCCCTGAAGTAATAAACAGAACAGCTCCATCATCACCAACGTCATTACCATCTCCTCCCCCTCCTCCTCCTCCAACAACTCCTTCTCTTCTTCCCCCTCGTCTTCCTTTTCCTTCTTTCTTTTCTTCTTCTCCCTCTCCTCCTCCACCTTCTTCTCCCTCCCCTCCTCAGTTCACGTTTATTAAGTATTTTTTACCATACTCAAGGCACACTTCAAAAACGTTTATAGGAAACTTAGGAGGAAGATACCATTACCTTATTTTCCAAATGATCAAACATAAGACTGGAAATATTTGCTTGCATTGGGTCACCACAAGATCCCTAAAGAAGCAACCAACATTTGGACCAGGGGGCCATTCAGAGAGCAGAGACAACACCCTTCATTCTGCCCTGATCCTCCTCCGATGTGGAAGGGATTTGCCACTGACAAAAACCTGCAAAGCTTGGCAGTGATTCTTTTCACTGATGCCCTTTCTGGTTGTACAATCCAGAGAAGTCATGTCTGAACCTAAGCATGACACATTGGTTGGCATCCTGGAGGGCCAGCTCTAATCCTTTCTGCCTCCCCCTTGGGGGCTGAAGACAGCAGGTGGGTTTGCTGAGCGGAGCTCAGATGTGAAATGGGTCAGAGAACAAATGAGGAAGGAGAATTTAACATGTTTGGGTTCCTCTGTGGCTGGAGTGTAGCCACGTGGGAAATGAATTGAGCCTACAGATTTCCCATGGGGCTGGGGGTGACCGAGAAGCCCTCAGGCAGGGAGGTGGGGGAGCTGCTGCTCAACTTTTGTACTAGCCCTGTGTCCCTCCAGGTTTTCTACCTATTGAAGGTTCTGTCTCACCTGCTGTGTGGCGTGAGCAGGTCACCTTCCTCTCTGGGCTCCGATTTCTCTATCAGTGAAACAAGTACTTCGGAGATAAGAAAGAACAGTGCTAGCTTCCTTGAGTTTCCTGTGGACAAAGCCTTTATGCTGACTAGCACTCTTTGTACTATCTGTTATTAGAATTACTCGGGGTGTTTCTTAAAAATACCAATGCCAGGCTCTGTCCCAAATCAACCACATAAAAATATCTGAAGATTTGAACCCAGGCATCAAACCTCTTTAAAACTCCACAGATGCATCTAGCTGGTAGTTACTCTAGATTATCTCTGGAGCAAGGTTTCTGGGTGTCAGATATAAATAGACCCATTTGATTGCTAAGGAACTGAGGCTGAGATAGAATAACCTATCCAAGGTCATAAGGGTGGCAGGGTCAACGTGAAGACGCAGTGTAGGCTCTGTCCAATGTGCTGAAACAGGAAGGAGACAGCTCAGCAGATGTCTCTTGAACTCTGACTGGAGGCTGGTGCACACATGTCCTGACTCCCACCCTCTCACCCACTTGCTCAGATTATTTCCCCATAAAAGATATTTTTCTCTTGTTTCCTTTCTACCTTTTCCTCTTGCCATGATCTATTCCTTTTCCACATCTCTCTTCTTATAGATTCCTCCCTCCCTCCCTCCTTCCTTCCTCACTCCTTCTCTCCCTCCCTCCCTCCCTCACCCTTTCCTTCTTTCCGTCTTCATCACTGTCTCCTTCCTTCCTTCCTCGCTCCCTCCCTCCCTCTCTCCTTTTTTTCCTTCTTCCCTTCCTTCCTCCTTCCTTCTCCTTCCTTCCTTCCTTCTTCCTTCTCCTTCCTTCCTTTCTTCCTTCCTCACTCCCTCTCTCCCTCTTCCTTTCTCTCTTGGTTTATTTCTCTCTTTATCTCTTCCTACCCCCATCTCTGACTTTCTCCATTTATCTCAGTCTCCATTTATCTCTCACCTCTTTCTATCTCTTCCCCCATCCATCTTCCCAGCTGCCCCCTCATAACTCTTGACTGATGTCTCTTCCCCACCCAGCACCTGTGCCTCTGGCTTTCTTGCTGAGGGCAAACACCAAACTCCAGTCCAAGTTCCCCTTCCCTTTCCTCTCCCAGACCATAGGAGAAGTCCAGTTTCTCCCTATGACTATAGACAGGGATTTAGAACCAGAGATATACCTTCATTTTAATCTCTCATTGTAGAGAGACCCTAAATCCTCAGAGACTGGGGAAGATGGCTTACATAATTCAGCATGGCAATGGCTCTGCAGCCACACTCCCTACCCCAGATGGGGACACACTCCTTTAATCCAAAAACTTGATGCTGAGCACCTACTGTGTGCTAGATTCTGGGATCACAACAGTAATGAAGGTAGCCCTATCTCTTCCTTCATCCGCCTGGTGGATGAGGCAGAAAACAAGACAAGAATATAGGAACTCACTTAGATTCTGTGTTATGAAGATGATAAACAAGGTGTTAGGATAAAGGGTGACTCAGAGTGGGATGAGGCTGCTTTAGATTGAAAGATCAAGGAAGGTGTCTCTGAGAAGCTTACATTTAGACTAAGACTTGAAGATGAGAAGGGATCAGCCATGCAAAGGGCCAGTGGAAGAGAATTTCAAGCATAAGGTACAGCAAGTGCAAAGTTCCTGTGGCTGGGAAGAGCCTGATAGAGTCAAATAACAGAACGAAGGCTTGGGTAGCTGGAATGGGGAGGGCAAGGGAGAGTGAAGCAGGAGATGAGGGTGGGGATACCAGGGCCAGACCCTGAACACCCTTGAGGGCTACAGAACAGAGCATGTCTTTGATCTTTACTGTGGTGGGTTTGGGGCTGAGGCATGCCTGTCATCTGATATGCATGGGCATTTGTCCCTGGGAGTAGTGAGGTAGGGAGAAGTGGACACATGGGCACAGACGTCTTCACAGATGTGACTTGGATTTAGAGGTTCAGTAAAAAGTGGGATCCTCTTCCTTCTTATGCTTGCCCCACCCCACCAGGGCTTCAGCCGTTCTAACTCATCTAATCCCCTTCATGGAACCCAGAATCTAAGGCTTTGCTTCGGGAATCACGGTATGGCTGTCATCATTATCATCACCATCCTCATCATCATTATTTTGGAGTGGCTGTAACTAACATAGGAATGAAAGCAAGGCATGGACCAAAGTCTTCCTAATGGTCTAGTTCAATATTTTTGTCAGAGAGGACAGAACAAATGAATTAATTCTATAAGCACTTAAAGAATGCCTACAGTATGAAACACAGGGAAACAGACCCCTGGAGAGGCTAACATGTACAGTCATATCAAGAACCACTAATGTTTATTGGGTCTTTGCTAATTGCTAAGGGCTTTACAAGGATCGTCTTCTTAAATCCCTACAATAATCCTATGAGGCACATACTATGAATTTTTCTACTTTTCAAATGAGAAAATTGAGGCACAGGGAGTTAGAGCAATCAATTTAGCAAATTAAAATCTTTCTATTACATCCCCAGCCTTGAGACAATTGTTAGCTGTTCTGCTCCTTCCTCCCAGTCCCCTAAAATTCTGTGTTAATAGGTTCATGTGTTACCAAAAAAACTCAGAGAACAGAGTTTATCCACGTGGGTTCCAATCCTAGCACCTATCTACATTTGCTTCTTTATGTGTTAAAAAAAGAAAAGGAAAGAAAGAAAAAGATAATTGCTCAACAAATGGTGACTAGTGTGGTTGTAACAGTAGTTTTAGAATTCATATTCATGTTAGCAGGGCCTTTTATGGGTAACTTCTTACACCCAAGGAATGGTCTCATGGTGGAATTTCTGGCATGTCGCCCAGAAGAGGAGCTGGTGTTTTACTGGAGGCGAATGCAGGGATAGAAGGTTTCCACAGGGACAGCCTGTCCCTCTGACCCAAGATAAGGGTCTGGCCTTCTCAGTAGGGAGACCCAAAGAGACACCCTCGTCGCACCCTAGGACTGCCCACCCTCCTTTAAAAGCCCTCCCTCAGTGCTACAAGCTATTTCACTTCTCGAACGCATGACTAATAAGCGCTTCATCGAAGGCAGTATTCAATCGCGCTGCAGAATTAAAGGAGTGGACTGGAGCACCGTATATCACCCCAGCTGCTCGTACAAGCAGGAGATCAATAGTCCAGCAATAGACATTTCATAATTAAAAGAAGAAGTAGAAGAAGAAAGGCAAGGACCTGGCAGATGGTCCTGCATTTTCCTGCGCTTTTCAGTTCCCAGAGCTTTGGGGGATTTGCCAGAACAATAAGTCCTGGTTGGAGCGATCCCAAAAGGCTGGCTGGGGAGGGACTTCAGTAAAGTCACGTGGTCTGTCCCCCTGCCTGGAGGCTGGTAGGGGGACAAATGCTGCCATTTTTAGACTCGCTGAAGTTCCTTTTAAGACCTCTCTGATGCCTTTCTGTGTGATCCAAAGCTGGCTGGAATGGACGCCCATTCCTATTCTCTTCCCATAAGCCAAGTCTTTAAGTTAGGCACCTAGAGTTCCCATGGGGAAAATCCCCACTTCAAGGTCTTCTGGTTCAGCGTGGAAGGAATGTGACCCCCACAATCCAGAGGCGGCCACATGGATCCGATCTGGCCAAGAAGAGCCTCCCATCCATTCTCACTGACTGCCTTATGAATGAACACGTGACCCAAGTCAGGCCAATTGGGGCTGATTCTGGGACTTTGGCTGGAGTTGCTCCTCTCTAAGCAGGGGTCACCAGGCTTGGAGGACTGGAGCCTGAAGCTGCTGGGGACCGTCGTGTCATCGTGAGGATAAGAACACGATCTATCCACCAGGAAACAAAATCCAGATAGAGAGGTGGAAAGAGACTGACCAAGTCCTAAGGAACTTGTTAGGGTCATTCAGCTAGTCGCGAATCCAAGTCAGACTTTATGTATGAGAACCCATAAATTTTCCTTTTGCTTAAACTATTGAATGAGGTTTCCATTAGGGTTTTTAGGTCCGCCCATCTAACAAATGAGTTAATACAGAGAAAAGTGCATAAACATTGAAGTTAGATCCAAAGTCCAACTCCTGACTGAGCTATCTACCAGCTGCGTGATCTTGGGAAAATTGCCTAAGGTTTTTGAAACTCAGTTTCCTCACTTGTAAAATAGATAGGGTGCCACCCTCAAAGAGTTGCTGTGAGGATGAAATAAGACTGTCTAGTTAAACGGAAACCATCATTCTCAGCAAACTAACACAAGAACACAAAACCAAGCACAGCATGTTCTCACTCATAAGTGGGTGTTCAACAATGAGAACACACGGACACAGGGAGGAGAACATCACACACTGGGGCCTGTCGCTGGCTTGGGGGCTAGGGGAGGAATAGCAGGGGATAGGGGGATTGGGGAGGGACAGCATTAGGAGAAGTACCTAATGTAGATGATGGGGCGATGGAGGCAGCAAGCCACCACCATGACACATGTGTACCTGCATAACAAACCTGCACGATCTACACATGTACCCCAGAACTTAAAGTATAATAAATAAATTTTTTTTAAAAAGACACATGAATACAGTCAGTCCTTCCTCTTACCTTGGAGACTGACTCTGCTAGGAGAAAGAATAAAACTATCATTGCAAAGATTCTACTGCCACCAACACCATCATTTGTAGGCACAAACTGGATCTGCTAGAATACATCGTCCTGTGGAAGAGTTGTGAAGCAGCCCCACCTGGACCAAAGCTGAAAAACGAAAGTAAATCTTAACTGAGGTCACAGGGTTTCTTCAAGTACAGAATTAGCAAAAAGGAATCATGATTATCTGAAAATAAAATATCATTTGTTGCACATCCAAATGGCACCCCTCCCTATTTTTCCTATTATCTTATTCTAACGTTCACAATTCGATGAGAAAAACAGAGGCTCAGAGAGGTGTAGTAACTGGACTAAAGTCACACAGCTGGCAAGCCTGAGTCCAGAGTCAGTGCCTTTAACCACTGAATTGTGCCAGTTCCCACTAATAATTCCTGGGTCTTGGAGTCTGTACATCAGGCACTCTGGAAGGCTCTGTCTGCGTATGTCTTCTCATCAAATACTCTTATCACCCTGTGAGAAAGTTTGGTTCCCATTGTACAAATGAGAAGCAGCCATGCTAGGCACTAAGAATGCTTAAAGAGGGAAACTAGGATCTTCTCACTCTATTATAAACTGCAAATTTATGTTCCATATATAAAACATGTAACCACAATTTTTTAAATGGTGAAAAATAGATATTTTTGGAGTTTTTTTTTTTTTTTTGAGTTGGAGTCTCATTCTGTCACCCAGGCTGGAGTGCAATGGTGCAATCTTGGCTCACTGCAACCTCTGCCTCCTGGATTCCAGTGATCTTCTGCCTCAGCCTCCCGAGTAGCTGGGATGACAGGCATCTGCCACCACGCCTGGCTAATTTTTTGTATTTTTAGTAGAGACAGCATTTCATCGTGTTGGCCAGACTGGTCTCGAACTCCTGACCTCGAGTGATCCACCTCCCTTGGCCTCTCAAAGTGCTGGAATTACAGGCATGAGCCACTGCACCTGCCCAAAAGTAAATGTTTTCAAAGAGCATGTTTACTGTAAAAAGTTATCCAAATATTTTAGCAACTAAAACAAGAAGCCAAACAACAACAAAGTAAAACAAACCAAAAATCTCCAGAGTAAAACCTCTCCATGGTCCACCCCCTCATCCCTTTCAGCCTAAACCCTGCACCTCTCCCTGATGCTACCAGCCCTGGGAGCCTTAATCTTGCCCCGGCTCCCCCATTCTCTCTGCTGGCAGTGCTTTTTTCTTTCCACCTTCGTCAATGAGATCCTACTTGGTCTTCCAGCTCATCCCTCATCCTGCCCAGTGAAATGTCTCTCATCAGGCCACAATGAGTCTCCCAGGGAAACTGTGCCTTGGGAACCTGTATATCCAGCACCCAACTCATTTGTGAGCTCATTTGTGATGCCAGCCTGGCCCAGAGGAATGTGCACAGGGTGAGTGTCCAAGGGTGTGACCTCTAGGAAACTCATGACTCGGGGTCCATGACAAGTCAGTCCCTGACCTTGAGCCTTTTCCTCGGTCATCTTCCCCATCCCCTGTGAATTCATGTAGGGTGTGAGTTGAGAGGATAGAAGTGACATTTCTCATACATCCCCTGGGTTCCAGGTTCTGTGATGTGGATGCCTGTAGATATGTTTTTCTCTGAATCTTTAGTTTGTATTTTTTTGCTCCATTTTACATGAAAGATAGCTGAGGTTACGGGAGAGGGAAACTGACTCTGCCAGGGTTACTGGCTGCTTATTGAGGGGCGTCAGGTACAAAGCTAGGTTGAAGGCACAGAAGCACGAAACAGCTGCCTCGCCCTGTGCCATATCACGCCCTGCAGCGTTTAGACCCAGTGCTGTGGCAGAGTTCTTCCATCTGATCTATAACGTGTCATTCAGGCTACACCAATAAACAAGGGCTGGCCACTGGCAAATTGACCCATGTACGACTCTTTGTTCACCGTGATGAGGGAGGCTCATTTGTGAGCTTAGGAAGATGGTAGGCTGTCCTAAGAGCTGTCACCCTGTGACAATATTGACAGAGCCTGTGCCCCCACCTCATAAAACCCCAATGTACACACGTGGGGAAAGCAAGCCCATCCTCTCTCACTGAGAGAAGAAGTGTAAGGAATTAAGGAGACTCTGATTAAACAAACAGATGTTTTTAGTCGGCAATAGAAGTGTCAACATGATCCTAATTAATGAATGTGTTAATGGCTGTTCTCTGAAGACAATAGTCAACTCCTTCTAGATGTATCTGCAGTGACGTTAGGGCACACACCTAATGCATGCATACACGGAGCCTGCATGAACGGTGAGGGGTGGCAGGGTGCAAGCCCATATGCCCTTAGACATCCAAGGAGCATGCCCTGCACTTATAAAAGGGACACACAATGGCATGAGTCACACGCAAGGAGTGTGCCCTGAGCCTTCAGGGAATAGGTGGAACATTCAGGGCATACAGACTGCTGGGACACATATGGTTACACATTCCCAACACACACACAACACACCACAGCACTCTACAATACAATACAACTAACAATACTTACACCATCCACATCACCCCCACAAAAACACAATGCACACAGAGCACCCATATCAGCCATGCGACACCCAAACAAAACACACATGCAATGCTCACACGATATCCCCACACTATCAACACAAAATCCATGCAATGACATGCCTACAACAAACACAATACACACAACATAACACAAAATACACATGATGCACACACAACACACATATGCAACACACACTCAATACATAGCACACATACTCAACTCTTATTGTATCATATACCTAGTACACCATAAAACACAAACGTACTATGTGTAAATTCAGTGTAGGTTTCATGGTTCCCAGGGGACTAGCTGACACACTTAGCACACATTCACATGTTTAACATCAGTAGTAATAATATTCGCTATGTATTTCCATGATGTAACAAGTTCTACACTAAGCCATAAAAATACAGGAATGAAGATGGTAGTCTCTTCTCTCAAGGGTTGTCTCAGGCCTACAGAGAACCCAAGTCCCTCCCTGTCAGATGCATTAAGAGAGTTCCTTGATATCATCAATATGCTTATATGTACACATATTCTCAAGTGTTTAGAGAAGATAGGGCATGGAAAAAAGTTTGCTATGAAGAGAAAGTACCCAGCAATACTAAAGAGTTGTGCTGTTACCACTCAATGATCTTTTCATGAAAATGTCAGGTAGAAAAAATATCTCATATTTCATATGTCACGTAGAAAACATCTCATATTTCATTGCATTTATTCTGTGAATATATTTTCATTTACCTCGAAGACTCTGGGAAGTATGTAATTAAACAGGTTTCCCTTTTTACCCTGGCTACTAGGAAGCTCAGAGCTATATTTTTGGTCCACACATAGTACGGGTGTTGATTTGAATCAAATACATTTCTGCATGTTATTTCTGGTCCTATTTTATGTTCCTACATGCACTTTTCTAATTTTGTTTCATTCCTTTTAAAAATATATGTTTGTAAATGACTTCAATTTTTTTCTGGAACATTATAGGGACGAAAAGAAAGATTTTAGGTAGATAGATGTATTCGGGCAGTTTTACTGCTATAACAATCTCCAGTTTTCAATGTCTCAACACAAGCAAGGTTTATTTCTTGCTGATGGCACAGCCCAATGTGGGTTGGTAGGAGGCGAGGCATTGCTCCATATAACCATTCAGCGGCTCAGGGTTCCTTCAGCCTCTGGTTTCAGTGACCCTTAGCATCTCAGATTCCTCTGAAGGGATCCTCAAAGACCAGGTGTATAGCATTGCTCAAGAGGTACATAAGTGGCTGACGTCACTTCCACCTTCATTCCATTGGCCAGAACTCAGTCACGTGGCCACATCACAATGCAAAGGAGGCTGAAAAATGTAGTCTTCCTGTGCACCCAAGAGAAAAATGCAAGAGGCAGGGTAAACCCATAGCATCGTCTCCACCAAGACGGCCAAACCCAAGTGCAGTAGGTTTACAGTGAAATAATCCGTAATTCAACCATTATTTATCGAGATCCTTTTAAATTCAAGGCTTTGTGCTAGGGACTTTGGGATAGGGCTATCAAGGTAAGATGGACACCATTCCCGGACTCCTTCACTTTTTTTCTGGAAAATCTACTGATTAAACAGAAATGTGAATGGAAGACATCCTTGAGTTACAAAGGTGTGCATAATTTTCATTTTCCTTACACTTTCTTACAGTTCTAAACATTCCTCAGTGAATAGGTACTACATTTCTAATTGAAAGGTGACACGTATCCGTGAGTGGACACAGAACGTAGATGTACAGCTCATGAACAAATCTCATTCAAGTCTAGAAATAGAATGTTGCCAGTACCCAAGACCCTTCCTTGGGCCTCTCTCAATCTCGGTTTCCTCTTGGCTTCCTGAGTCCTTGCTGGAGGTAAAAACTAGGCTGAGTTTCAAGACTAGAGTTTGGTGTCATCAGTTTTGTGTTCTGTCATGTCTTGTGCTACGTAGGCTGGCAGGAGGTGGGGCCTTGTCACACAGTCATTCAGAGACCCAGGGTTTCTCCCATCTAGTGGTATTTAAAGGCAAGGAAAAGAAAAAAAAAAAACAAATGAGATGCTGTCCTCAAGGTGTAGCTAAATCTTTATCACGACACACAGTAAGACATCAGGACTGAAAGACACTGGAAGTCAAGGCCATGTCCAGAGGAGGGGGAGGTGATTTCCCATGGGCAAAAAATGGGGGGACACCAAGTAGGAACCAGTCTCTGAGCTGGGCATGGAGAACGAGCTGACTCTGGGTCTGCAGGGAGAGTGCAAGGCAGATGAGCAGATGGACCAATCTGGACCAATCAACAGAGGTGAGAAATGTGGGGAGTTTGGGGAGACCAGAAGGGGCTCCTTCTGGCCAAAGGCTGGGATGCAAGATAGCTGTGGTGAGCATCACTGATGGAAAGAAAGACAGGGCTCCAGCTGAAAGAACCTTAACACACACACACACACACACACACACACACACACACACACACACTCATCTCTTTATTTCACAATATTTTAATTATCAAACGTTTACTGGGCACTGAGAATGGTGCAAGTTGCTTCCTTTGCAATGATCTTGTCAGTTTCCATAGCGACATTGTGGGTCTAGGTGCAACTGTGATCCACATTTCACAAGAGTGGACACAGGCTCCAGGAGCTTAAAGGACTTACTCAAGTTCACCTAGATAGAAATGATCCGATCAGAGGTTGAAATGGTGCATTTTCTCAGCTGCTACCTCCTGGGGCCTCTGAAACGAGGACTGTCCACTGTGTCATGGCCAGTGGCTGGGACAGATGGACTGATCGAGCGAGCAGCCTATGACATGAGCTGCCGGCACGAGTCTCAGGGTCAACCACAGCTCTGTAGCTCAACCCCTAGCCCTGCATAACGCACTTAAACTTGAAGCCTCATTTTTCTCACCTGTAAAATGGAGCTAGTCATGCTTCTGTTCCAGGGTTGTTGAAAGAGCAAGGGAAGATGCCATCCCACTGTGTAACCCTATATTGAGCACGGAGCGAGGGCTGCGTAAACAGGAGCCGTGGTGATGGTGGTTGCTGCTGTTGTTGTTTTTAAAGGGCTGGAGGAGTCAGGGAACAGGCTGCGATCCCAGTCAGGAGACAAGTAATTTGGGAACGCTGTAGCAGAGGCCGCGGAAAGGGACAGCTGTGAGGGAGATTAAGGAAATTCACGCGGAATATATGTACGTCTGCTACGTATGGCACATTTGGCAGAGACAGAATCGGGATGGATACAAGCCTCCCCAGAAAGATGTGAACGGCATTTGGCATCCCTTGCTGTTCAAGCCAGGAGCAGTCCTGTGTCTGCGTGTGTCTGTGTGTTAAATGCAAATGTGGGTGCGTGTCGATGTAAATTGCACAAAGCTTGGGAGAGTCGGTGGCAGATAGAGAACAAAGAGAGAGACAGGCTTCCCCGCTGAAGAAGCCAGGTCATCGAGGTCAGGAGTGCTGGAGGGTGGGTCTGAGTCTTCTCTCCCACTTTGGGCCAACAACTGGCACTTGGCCTCAATGGCCTTGCCTGTAAAATGGGGCTGAGGCCTCTTATCTCTCTTGACTCTGTGGCCAGACCAGATCCATTTTTGAGGTCCCTGTGGCTCCAAAATCTATTGTCTTAGGCTGCTGAGAGGAGAGAGAATGTTCAGATAGGAGAGGAAGAACAACCTGAAGTTCTCAGAAGGAATCTTCACTGCTTTAAGTCCTAGGAAGGTGAGAGAGAAGGGTAGATATTGGCAGGAGATAGTCAATTTCTCAAAGAGCCCAAGAAAGAGACAGAATGAACTCCAAAAAATGCAGAACTGGGAAATGTCCCTGAGTGGACCCTTCCTCCTAAGCCATGAACAGCAGCCACTGACTGTCACCATGCCCCCCTCCCTGAGGTCTCCTGCCCAGGTCCTCTTTCTCCCCAGAGACCTCACCTACTTTATTAGCTACTTATCATCTTGACAATCAGCCGAGGACAACTGGAGAGGAGATACCTCCCCAAGACCCTCTCCTCTAGAGAACAAGCCACGTTTTAAGCTCCTTAAGGGTTTCAAAATAAAGGACAGCATAAAACTCAAGAAAATGAACACGGAGCCTAACGATAAGCCAAAAAAAATCCCGGACTTCAATGTCAGCCTGGCTTGGGTGGCTAGTCATGGTTTCAGCTCGTGTGGGGCACATGTGCTTGGACAGGAAACTTTATCCCCTGGAGCCTCAATTTCTCCACCTGTGAAATAGAATCGACAACAGAATCTGCCTCTCAGGGTGGATGAGAGGACGCGCAGTCATGGCTTGGGTAAGTGCCTGCCTCTGCGTCTGGCATGGAGGAAGAGTCCTTCCACTGTCATTTGCTGCTCCCCGTTTTTTGGAAGTGGGGAACACACTCTCATTCAGCCTTCCTTGGCCACACCCTTGTGTTTACAGGGTCTTTTCTATAGCCAAGCACACCCAAACGTCTTTTTCCCAAAACATTTGTCTCCCTCCACCTTTCCACTTATGTATTGATTTAGGAGATGATCAAAATAAAACGTGGGAAGCTGGAAGCTGTGACACTATTTTTTTTTCCTGCTACACACTGATTATGTGTAAACAGCAAATTGCGAATTATTTCCTCTTTATCTGTCAACTCCTCAAACCACCTCGGGGTCCCTCAGAATGAATAATTGGCTCTGGGACACTGCCTGACGATTGGCTTTGCTGCGATATTTATCTCCAGGGGACTCTTATTCCAGCTCTAATGTTTTCCGAGATAGAGGGTGTAGGGCAGCGGAGATGGGGAAGGGAAGGTCAGATCTACACAACCTGGAGGTCTTTTGCTCCCTCCAGGGGGTCTCTTTTAAGGAGGAAGGTGGCAGGGAAAAATGTAATGACGTGATCCAAAAACAGACTAATTGAAAAGGCCCAGCTGGATCGATTCTCTAGGGCGTCATTTCCAGTCTCGAAATCTCCCTTGATTCCCATTACTCAGGGCGGAGAATACCTCCTTCTGGGAACCCCCAAACTTTGCATCCCCAGATTTCATCCTTAGAACCTTGTGAAACTTGACAGTCTTTTGGGAGATGGGAGTGTGGGTGGATATAGCTACAAATTCCTATCTCATCTAGGCTTGGAGGTTTGCAACCTTGAGTTCAAATTACAGTCTGTCCCTGAAAGAGCTGCAGGATGCTGGTCAAGAAATCCAATTCCTCTGTGCCTCTTTTTCCTCATCTTTAAAATGGATATAGTAATAAAGTTGCCCCAGAGGCTGTGGGAGCATGAGATCATATATGCAGACAGGACAGCAGCTTGCACAGTATGCCTTTGTGAGAATTAAGAAATGCCAGCCCCTACTGGCAGGGCAATTACAGAATGGCTTTCTCATGAACCAGGTGGGCACTGCCTTATGCCATGGTCTGCTTAGCAGCCCAAAGACTGGGTTCAGCAATCACTTGCCTCTTTGGTTGGGAGCTCTTCTGCAGTACACATCCTGCACAACTGTACCTGACAGTCCTGCATGGAAAGCACTCAGCCCGGGCCAGGCTCGAACACTCAGATCTGGCAGCAGCTGTGATCACTGCTATCATGTATTATCATCTGAATGATTTGGGCTCTTAAAAACCATCAGGATCTTTAGCATAAGGTGAACCCACATCTGAATCCCATTTTCACCTGTCCTGACCCTGCATCTTTGAAGTGGTTCATCCAGCCCATCCTCAACTTCCTCTTCTCTAAACACAGAAAACAATAATGTCCACCTACTGGAGCAGTTTCGATTCAGTAATAGACATCTAAAGCCCCAGCAGTTCAGTGCCAATTGCATGCTAGATGCTCATGATTTGTTCCTTTCACAGAAAAGAAAAAGAGACCTCCCCGCCATCACCTTTTCCCTTAGTAGAAGAATCCATGGTCTATGTGTTAGGGAAATGAGAAAACATACAGCAAGCCATTTCAGGGAAGACGCTTGGCATTCTGAGAAGAACCTGTTTGCAGGCGATGGCATCAAGTTTGGAATTGGAAAGCTGGGAGCCTAATCCCTGAGTGCCCTCCACCCCCTAACTCACTTTGTGACTTTGGAAAAGTCTCACAGACTCTCTGAGACTGGGCTACACTTTCTGTGAAACCAAGAGTACAGGAGATGAGGGTTGTTGCATATTTTTTGTGCAGGAGCAAAGCCTTTAATTCCAAACAAGCTTCCTGCATAGCCACGTTCTACAAAGCAGGTAGGAACAGAGATGTTCTGATTGAAGCAAGGTTAGGGGAGGGGTTGCAGCCCCCTTCTCACCCTGCAGCACTCTCTGATGCTATTTTGAGGGACCCTAGGGCCCTGGGAACACAATGTGACAGCCATTGGACTCAGAGCCTCTCCTCCTTAAATATTCCAAGACTCTGTGCTTTTACATCTACTATCTTCCCACTCAATTCCTCCTGACCTGGTGTGGGTGGGTGTGGGTGTGTGCCTGTGTGTGTGTGCACGCGCGCCACAAACAAATGCTCAGAAAAGAAGCAAAAAGAAGTTCTACCAGCCATTAAGGGGAAATTACAAATGCATTTTTCTCTGCCTCTGGCACATTAATAAAAGAGATTACAAAACTGGAAGTGAGTTGAAGCAGGGCAGTATCACAGCCATTGGGGAGGGGTGAGGAGCTGCTTCCTGTATAGTCATCTGATTTCATGGCTGTTCCCATGCTGAGAGAATCTGTCTGCAGCCGCTGCTGGGAGGATGTGGAGCTCATACATTAAACATCAGGGGGACCCTCGCAACATACACCATGGGGCGGGAGGAGGATGGGGAGGAGGAAGTTCTGTGCATCAGGACAGGCTAAGGGGACACTTCTGACATGCCCCAGTGCACCAATATCATGCGCTGAGATCTAGAGATTGTTTAATAAGGGCTTGGGGAAAATCACTGAAAACAGGGTTGGGGATGAAAGAGAGTATAATATGCAGAAGGTACAAAGATATTCTAGAGGTTTAAACATGGAAGAGCCACCTAGGGCAGGGTGGGAGGTGGTCCACACAGGGTCACTTTGTCTAGATGGTGACAGAATGGTGACCATGTGCTATAAGCTCTCTGGGCTGGATGCTGGGATCGGCCATTGGAGTGAGTTGAATTATTGACCCCAATTCTTCACTCTTCCTTTATCCATGCCTTTTGCCATGTGACTTTGTAGCCTCTCCTCTTGCAGGGTGGATCCCTGCACTTTGGGCTTGATCACATGGTTCGTTTTGGCCAATGGAATATAAGTGGAAGGGCCAGTGCGCTAGTTCTGGGTTGAGACCTTAAGAAACCTTGCAGCTTTCCACATTTTCTCTTGCATCTTTGTCCCTGCCCTGAAAGAAGCATGTTCTGGCTAGCTTGCTCATACACAGAGGCTGACGGACATGCAGAGTCAAGCTAGGCACCACCTGCAGCTCAGGGCTGCACCAGCTCCTTGCAGAATAAAGCTAGATGAGAAATAATGCTTATTGTTGTAGGCAATGGAGATTTAGTGGCTGTTTGTTATACAGCAACAGCTGACTGATACAGTTATATGTGAAGTCATTCATTTTATTCACATATTTGTTCATTCAGCAAATATTTCCTGAGCACTTCCATGCCAGACATTTTGCCAGGCAGTAGGGATGTAATGGTTAGTAAGAAATCTAGGAAAATGGGCAGGGATTTCAGATTTATTAATTCAAGGGTTGAACATACACTATGTGCCACACATGGTAATAAGTACCGCAATGACAGTGGCAAACAAAATATATAAGGCCTCTGCACTCATGGGGCTTACAGACAGCAGATCAAACAAACAGCAAGCCAGGGAATTTCCAAAAAGCTTGATGAATAAATTTGTCTCTTCCTTTAAATCAGTCACTGTCCATTGAAAAAGACAGAAAAGTCAGTAGACTATTACAATGTAACTATTAAGCATGAGAATGAGATGGCTATAGGCAGCTGGGATAAAATACCTTATCCAACCTGGGGCTGGAGACAGGAAGAAGATAAGAGAGGGAAGTCTTTTCAGGGCACAGAATATCTGAGCTGAGCACTGAAGGTCAAACAGTTTGCAGAGGAAGAGAAGAAAGGCAGGGATGGACTGTGAGGCAGAAGATACGGTAACCAGAGTAGGGAAGCAGGAAATAATATGGTGCCTGAGGGTAACATGTGCTTCCGTATAGTATTGGAAAACAGAGTGGAAGAGGGAGGGGCAGATGAAGAGTTCTAGTGCCAAGCTGAGATGGTCGGACTTGACTCAAAGCAGAGAAGTAGTGAGCTATGGAAAGTTTCAGTGGGAGAGTACAGAATCGGGTTGCCACTTGGGAATTTTAGAATGGTGGATTGGCTGGGTTGAGACCAGAGGCAAGTAGCTGGGGAGGAGGCTGATACAGTTATATGTGAAGTCAGGAGAGGAGGATAGCACCCACACTCGGGCAATGTGGGGAATTATGGCATCAGAGAATTTTACAGCTGAAAGTATCCTGGGAACTTTAAGTTGCCTCAACTCCTTTTCACAAAAGCTGGGCCTCAGAGAAGGTGGGTGACACCCCCCTGCCCAGTCTTACAGCAGGTGAGTTTAGGGCTCGGGGCTGAAATCAAGATCTTTATATTCTTAAACCTTCAGCTCACTTCACAACCTCGCTCTGTTTCCTAATCCACACAACTTGACAGATAATAGTAATAATAATTACCATAATGTCTAATAACTGAGTCTTTTCTGTGTGCTGGGCTCTGTGCTGAGCACATTAAGTGTAGAATCTCATTGAATCCTCTCAACATTCTGAAGGGTGAGAACTCCCCATTTTACAGATGGGAAACCTGAGGCTCAAGAGGTGAAGCAATTTGAAGTTGACCCTCAGGATCCCCATGGGGATCGTAGTAGCAGCTCTCGTGTCAAATTGCAGTAAAGGCTGAGTGAAGTCAGGCACACATGTGCCTAGCACAGTGCCTGGCACATAGAACAGTCCTAGCAAATGACAGTGACAATAGTGATGATGGTGGCAATGACCAAAGACGATAATAGTGGAAAGAGACAGATCTGTACCCAGGCCTTGACTCCACTGTGTGACTTTTGGCAAACCACCTAACTCTTTGGGCCTCAGTTTCCCCCATCTGTCAAATGGAAACAGTACTCTAGGGCCATGGTTCTCAGCGTCAGTTGCCTGGGGCTGCAGCCTTAGCCGTCACCCCAGAGCTTGCTGGAGATGCAAATTCTCCAGCCCTCCCTGAATTGACTAAATTCTGAGACCCTGGGAGTGGGAACCAATCATCTGTGTTTCACAAGCCCTTCTGGTAAGTCTGATGCATGTTTGAGTTTGAGAACCTCTGGTCTAGATTGCTAATTTTGCATTTTTTGAAATGACTTCAATACTTCCTTCTATCAAATTCATGAGAAGGCAGGCATAGGAAGCAGATCAGAGCTGCAGTGTTAGGGGCGAGGCAACCACTAGGACCCATGGTTCTGTTCACTCTTCCCATCCTTGTCCCCCGCCTTGGAGGCTCCGCAGGACCGGGTTGAGGGCCAACGTGATGCTGTAGCCCCTCTGCCCGGCATTAATGCCTCCTGCTAACCAGAGCCCATGCTCCACCCCGGCCTCCCTCCCTCCCACTCAGCCTCTCTTCCTGTTTACACATTCCGTAAAGTATGAATTTGTTGTGGCCTCGTGAAACCTGGTCTATTTCTTCTTTCCGTCCTTATTTTAAAAAAAAAAAAGAGGCTTTAGACTGTAATTCGCTTAATTATTTCCCAGAGCCCCGGTTTGGTGGCCACAGCACAGCACGAGGCAGAGCAACGGAGACAGGTCCTCGGAAGCCTCTTTCCAGAAAATCTAATTTCATCATTGAGAAATCTTCTGTCTTAAACAGCCTCCGCCACCGCCATAAATTTACATATTCTATATGCCGCTGGAACGGAGTGGGCCCTATTTGCATAATGCTGCTGGAGGGGCTCACGCTCCTCTTGAACCTGAATGTAGCAGGAGCGAGGAAGCAATTATTAAGCTGTAGACGTTGGCAGGGAGAGCGGCCTCAGATGGATTTCGACTCCAAACCTCATTCACCCGGGCTGCTCATTACCGAAGGCCTGGGTCCCAGGCTGAAGGTGGATCCCAGGGCTGGGAAAAATCAGTGTGAATTGCTTTCTCCAGGTTACGTCTGCAGCCAGGGCAAGGCCAGAGGTGGGCGAGCACCTTTGGTTTTCCAACGTTGATCACTGAAACAATCGTCTCTCTGCTCTCACGGGGGTAATTTGTTTCTTGGACAGTGTTGTCACTTTGCCTGTGCCACACATTCCTGCTCCTTTCCCTCACACACCTCCAAGTACCTACAAGACAGGTCAGCCAGGGTTTGCTCATCTTCTTGCCAGCAGTCTAGTGCAAGCCTCTCAGAAATGCTTAATTAACAGAAAGTGGTGTTTAATAAATTCTTAGCTGGAAAAATGGCAAATGGAAACAGGAATTCTCTCATGCCTCAATACTTGAAATCTACCCTTCACCATCCATACTCATGCTGGCTAGGAAGTTGGGAGTCTTTCCCTCTGGGGGATCTCTGATGGAACAATCCAGTATTTGGGGGGCGGGGGTCTAAGACCAGGGGTCATTTGGTGTTCCAGGATCCATAGGTCACTCTACAGTTTCTGGCCCTTCCAGGGCTGTGGGCTTAGCCTCCAAGTCACTTTATGTCCTGCCACACCAAACCTCAGTAGCCCATGGGTGTAAATGGCCACCTCTGGTTTTGTAGGTACCATCCCAGTTTTTACTCTGTAGGGCGCCATCTTGGTTTTTACAACAACTTGGATGTAAATGGCCTCCTACATGACTGATGGTATTCAAAGAACAGGTCTTGAGTCTAGGGCAATCTTTTGGTGGAACTTTGAGCCCAGCCTTCCCTGATAGGATTTTTAACCAGGTGAATTCATGAACCACTCAGCTAGAAATCTGCCTGTCCACTTCCACAGGTAAACACCATGGGCATATTTGCTAAGTGACCAGCAGTAAATGTGCTAGGCTCATATACTTATTGACTGAATGAAACATTGTCAGGCAAACCATGATCAGCTGGTGGAAGAAGGATCACCAGCGCTTTACCTCTTATACTTAATAATGGATCATGTAATTTTAATTTTTTCAAAAAAAGCAAAACCAGATTTATTTCTGAAGAAGTGGAAATACATTTGAAAACACCAGTTTCACGTCTGGCTGACTTGATGCTGAAGATTGCTGGAGTTCACCAGCCCAGAGATGACTCATGGCACTAAAAGCTCACTCCTTTCCAGCATTTAAAACATAAGGCAGTTGTTGGAAATTTAAAACAGCAGGTCCTTTGCTGAAAAAAAAATTGCATATCTCCACTGACTAAGAGGTACCATCTCCTCAAAAGACCTCAATATTTTGTCCTCAGCGAGAACTGTCTCATTACAAGAATTTGGAGGGAAGTCACTTTTTCCATAAGACTGTATCCAACGTTGAATTATTTCTCCAAGAAAAGGAGATTGTTCCTGATGAGCCAAACTCAGGATTCTTAAAAACACAAAGTGGTGACTTTTCCAAAGGAAGTTATTTTGCTGCATAACTGGAACCAGTGAGTAAGAGCCACAGGTAGTCTTTAAAGTTACATTTCAGGATTTAGCTGTGAGTCTGTGCTCAAGCAAGACCTTGACATCTCTAAGCCTCAGTTTCCTGATCTTTAAAGTGAGGATAATGATAGTACCTCCTTCATTATTGTCACTGGAGGGACTAGATGGATGATGCACAGCAGCTGAATTGCAGGAAGGTGAAAGAACGTGCCCAAAGCCAAAGGGAGTCATGACACAGGCATAATTTGAACTCAGGTGTGTGTTTGCTCAGTTGTCATGTTCATGGTGCTTGCTCCCCTGATGACCGGTGCTTACAAACATCCAGAATCACAGCAGTTGGCTTTCTAGGCTGAATGGCTCAAAGGTCTTCAAAGGGAGATACTCAAGAAACATAGGATTCACTAAACTGGTAAGTTTGTTTAGGAACAGAAGTGAGTGGCTATTTCCAAATGGAACTAGTAAAGACACTGTCTTTCATTTTATCTGGAAGGCCCCTTTGCTTGTCACCCAAGGTGGGTTGTTAGGTAAAGGCAATGGCAGGTGAAGTGACAGGATACGTTCATATACAAAAGAGAAGAGTTTGCTTATAAAACCTCTCATCGGCCGGGCGCGGTGGCTCACTCCTGTAATCCCAGCACTTTGGGAGGCCGAGGTGGGCAGATCAGAAGGTCAAGAGATCGAGACCATCCTGGCCAACATGGTGAAACCCAGTCTCTACTAAAACTACAAAAAAAAAAAAAAAAAAAAAAAATTAGCTGGACGTGGTGGTACATGCCTGTGGTCCCAGCTCCTTGGGAGGCTGAGGTGGAAGCATCACTTGAACCCGGGGGGCTGGAGGTTGCAGTGAGCCGAGATTGAGCCACTGCACTCCAGCTTGGCGACAGAGCAAGACTCCATCTCAAAAAAAAAAAAAAAAAAAAAAACCTCTCATCAAAGTTGACTCCTTTGAGTTAACAGGTTGCCTATGACTTGATTCCAGGCTGCACTAAGGATAGGCCATGTTTCAGGGGCTGGTGACTGCCCACCAAGCATGCCTCTGATGAAGTTGCAAACTCTGAGGGCAGTTCCTGGTGACAGTAACAAGCAGTGCAAGGTATCAATCAGCAAGACAGCACAAAGTGAAGAAAACAGTTGCACCGCATGGAAACGCACTCGCTCACCTAATTAAGAACCGGTGGTGTTGCAATTGTTTGTTTGTCAGTATCTCTTAGAGCTGAACAGGTGCCAACACCATAACCCAGAGATTCCACATTAGGTACACGCCCAACAGAAATGATTGCTTATGTGCACTGACAGACAGGTGTGAGAATTTTCTGGGTACACTCCTCTAATCCCTGAAACTGAGAACTACCCAAATGTCCATCAGCAGTTAAGCGGATACATTGTGCCATATTCCCAGAAAGGTATACCATATGACAGACCTGGCAAATCCAGCTGGTGGCCAAATCCAGCCCCCTCCTGTTTTGTAAATAGAGTTTTATTAGACACAGCTGCATTCATTCATTTCTTTATTGTGGATGGCAGCTTTTGTACTACAACAGCAGAATTGACTAGTCACAACAGCCAGAGATACTGTAACCCACAGACCCTAAAACATTTACTATCCTGATCTTTCCAGAACAAATTTACCAACTCCTGCTGTGTAAGAATGGAAAAGAGCAGTCTATAACTTCTCTGAGAAACGTGGATGATTTTCACAAACATAATATTGAGTGAAAGGAGACAACACACACAGTACCTGTTGTGCAATTGCATTGACATAAAGTGTAAAGGCAGGCAGAACTAGTCTATGCTACTAGAGCATGGAATAACGGCTATCCATGAAGAATAGTAGCTGAACTGGGCTCTGGGAACATTCTGATTCTTAATCTGGGTGCTGATTACGTGGGAGTTCATTTTGTGAGAATTCATCAAGACGTACACAGTGATGTCTACACTTTCCCACATGCACGTTGTTCGTCGATAAAGATTTAAAAATAAATTTAAAAAAAGAAACGGTGGGTGTAGATAGTGATGCCAAGTATTTTCTCAATGTATTTTCTGGACAGAAAGCTCAAATAACAGATTGTCAAGTTAGAAAACAGATAACTTTAACTTTTACACATGAGCACACATTTATTCATTCACTCTACAAATGTTTATTGATTACTCACCACGCGCCAGGTGCTAGGGAATCGGCAGTGAATGAAATGGAACACAGCTCCTGCCTGCATGGTACTTACACTCACCCTCACACACGCCTGGGAAGCCTCGCACGGGTGTGCACCCACCCTTACCAGCATGGACCTGGAAACACGTGAGCCCAGGATCTGCATTAGCAGGTGGAGCCCCTTCTCATGCAAGTGTTTTTCAGAATTTTGCTTTTCCTCCTCTGCTGTAATCACTGCCTCCCTTGTCCCACAGACATAGGAACTGATGGAGGGGCTCAGTTTACTCCACATCACCCAAAGGAACCTGTATCTTCAGAGTGCCATGGGCCTCTACAAGCCAGGAGTCCACAGTTTAGACTCCAAAGGGTGATGAGTCAAACCAGCTTTCCCAGGTAACACTGGTGTCTGAGATACATGGAAGTCAGACAAAAGGACACCCAGGGCTGAGTGAGGAGGTGACCTTGAACTCAAGGATGCCCTTGAATCCTCTGTGGATTTTCTGCCAGGTTTCCTGCACTCAGTGTGGTTACCTGCCATCCATGCACGTGCTCACTAGAGCCTTGTGACCCACTGGCCAGGGTTTTCTCACATGTGAATGAATGAAGCATGTTGAGGTTGCATATTTGTACCACATCTTCTTGACAAAAATGCCAGAATGAGGGAGTTGGGGATCCATGAGTCCAAGTACTGCATGTTGTGAATAAGGAGATGGAGGTTTCACCGCGGGAGGGAGTTTGCCCAAGTTTTCATGCTCAGCACAGGCCATGCACACAGAACTCCAACCAGGAGCCCATCTGTCTCTTATTCTAGGTGAATGCTTCATTGCTGAGGTGCTCACACTGAAAGGGGACAGCTGGTCCTTCTCTACTGGCCTCATCACTTAGATCAAATCCACCTTCCTACCCTGGAAGATGTGGCTACATCATGCAGTCCCTGCTTACCTCTCTGACCTCATCTCCTGCCACTCTACTCTTCGCCAGCCTCCTTTATGTTCCTCCAACATACCATGCTCATTCTCACCTCAGGGCCTTTGCACATGCTGTTTCCTCTCCCTGGAGAACCCTTCACTCTGGATCATGAGGTTAGCTCCTTTAATTCATTGGTGTCTTAGCACACACGTCACCATCTCTCAGAGAGGCCCTTCCCAATCATCTAATCTCAGCAAGACACCATCCCCTCACTCTCTATCCCCCTACCCTTATGTGACTTTCTTCACAGCACTCATCACCATCTGAAATCACCTCCTTCATTTATGTGTCTATTCTGTGAGTGCTGTCAGGGCAAGGACTGCCTTCCTGTTCATTGCTGCATCCTAGCACCTCCGAGAAACTTGGCATGTAGTAAGCATTTAGGATACATTGAATGAACAAATGGATGAAGGCATGAGAAAAGCATCTGTACTAGACTAGCTCGCAATGCAGCTACATCTCTGAGGGATGCAAGCTCTCCTGGCCACCCTGATTAAGACATCTCCAGTATCAAGAATAGCTCCTGGATTCTTTGTATATGAAGCATATTGACCCAGGGCCAGAGCGACACTTGGCAGCAATTTGCATTTACTCCTTTGATCGATAGGCATCTCAATGCTCACCCCAACACAATCTATTGCGGATGGCTATTAATTATGGTGCCTTCCTTTTCTTGCATCTCCTTGATGCTCATGAGGTCTGTCTTTGTTCATCTTCTACTGCAGGGACTTTCCAGGCCTGTAGCGGATGTTGAGGCGTCTCTGAGTGTTGTTGATTTTCCCCACCCAATATTTGAACCACATTCTAGGCTTTGCTTCTCTCCTTCCCATATGCAGCTGTGAAGAGGCTGAGTTGAGGACACTGTGGGGTAGAGGGCACCTTAATTCCAACCTCCCTCTTTTTTTTTTTTTTTTTCAGACAGAGTCTCTCTGTCACCAGGCTCCAGTGCACTGGCTCCATCTCAGCTCACTGCAACCTCTGCCTCTCGGGTTCAAGCGATTCTCCTGCCTCAGCCTCTCGAGTAGCTGGGACTACAGGCATGCACCACCATATTCAGCTCATTTTGTATTTTTAGTAGAGACGGGGTTTCACCATGTTGACCAGGATGGTCTCAATCTCTTGACCTAGTGATCCACCTCGGCCTCCCAAAGTGCTGGGATTACAGGTGTGAGCCACTGCACCCGGCCACAACTCTGTCCTTCACTCACTGTGTGCCCTTTGCCCCATCACTTTCCCTCCCTGGGGCTTGATTCTACTCACCTTTAAAATGAGAAGGCTCTTAGAGACCCCTTCAAGTTCTGAAACTTTAGAATTTTTCATGAACAGTCTTCATACTTGCAACACCGAGTCCTACCATCTTCTTTGGAAATGTGGTCCATTCCTATAATCTCTGAATTGCATCCATTCACTCAGCAACTCATGCATTCAGATACCCACCTAACAGATACTTTTTGGGGAATCTTCAAATGTTCCTATGTGGTAGCATGAAGCACCTGGGATATATTTAGCCACAGTTACAGTTAAATAAAAGGCACTCAATCTCCCCTCCTCTGGTCATTTAATTTAAGCCTCCCAAGGACTTTGGGAATAAAACTGTAACCTACCTATTACAAAGATAAGGAAACTAAGGCCCATCATGGTCAGGGACTTGGCCAAGGCCACATAGCTATGGAGTGGGAACCCAGAGACATCTGGCCTAAACTTTGTAATCTGATCATTCCAACTTGGGATCCCAGCCCTAAAATGCCATTCACTCTCCCCTTCTTTAGGAGCGATCTCTGGTGGTTCATTTAGCCATATTCCAGTGTTTCTCATCAAAGAGAGAACCGTTTTAAAGACAGACAGTGATTGTTATAACATTGAGCCAAAGCATCCATGGCTTATGGCCTGGGAGAGTTCACAAACTGGGTCTAATTAGTTGCCACCAATTAACATCGAATTACCCTTCAACTTGGTACCACAATCATCTCAAAAATCAAAAAGACAGACGACCCAGATCGCACTTAAAGAAAAAGGCTACGCATCAAATGCCATTTACTATGCTAAGCAGATTCCTTTTTCCTACAGTGTGCTGATTTTGAGACACGGAAATACATTCAAATTAACCCCTGAGCTATTCCTCTTCCAAATTCTCCATTTAGGGTTGACTCCATGGCGCGTGATATTACTAATTCAGAGCTCCGGGAAGTCAAGCTGATTGCCTGAGATGTGGGTAAGGACTCTGCTAACGCAGTTTCATGCCGGGTGGAAATCAGAGCTCAGGGTACATGCTCCAGCTCACAGAGCAACATGAAAGAACTCCCTTTCCCCCACCCCAGGACCTGGCTCCAACCAAACCCATTCTTGAACCCGTTAAACAAATATTTATGTCTGGGCATGGTGGCTTGCACCTGTAAGTAACCCCAGCACTTTGGGAGGCTGAGGTGGAAGAATAACTTGAGGCAAGGAGTTTGAGACCAACCTGGGCAACATAGTGAGACTCCATCTCTACAGACATTTTAGAAATTAACCAGGCATTATGGTGCAGGCCTGTGGTCCCAGCTACTCAGGAAACTGAGGTGGGAGAACTGTTTGAGCCCAGGAGTTGGGGGCTGCAGTGAGCTGTAATTGTGCCACTACATTCCAGCCTGGGTGACAGAGTGAGAGCTTGTCTCTTCAAATATACATATATAATATATATTTGTTTATATATATATATATATATATATACACACACACATGTGTATATATACACACATCACCTACTATGTGCTGGACACTGTCCTTGGTGCTGAAGATGTGAGCTAGGGCAGAGAATAAAAGATAAAAAGCTCTGCCTTTAAGATACTTACATTGTATACTTACCTGGCAGGGGAGATACCATGATCACGAAGGAGGTTTTCCCAGGGCATCTTATCCATTACACTCCGTATGTGCTGACCCCTGTGATTTCCCCAAATGTGGGAAACTCAGCTGCATAATTTGTGGTAGTGGAGGACTGCATTCATGCTTTCCCCTGGTTCTAAAAAAAAAAGAAGAAGAAGAAGAAAGAAAAAGATACTTACATTGTAGTGGGAGAGACATAATAGTAACAATAAAGTATATACTTTTGGTAGAGAAAAGTTCTATAATCAGGGTCAAGCAGCAGACTGTAGTGTAGGGCAGAGATTGTGATTTAAAGTAGGGTTATAAGGAAGATCTTGCTGAGAAGATGATAAATGAAACAAAATTTTATTCCAAGGCTACTGAAAGAATCCAAGGAAAGGTAATAAGACCTCCATCCATGGGAGAAACAGTGGCGATGAAATAGCAGCTTAACGTCTCCAAATATTTTGAAAGTAGAGTCCGCAGTGTTTGTGATGGAGTGGAAGCTGGGCAGTGGAATAAAGGGAAGAGACAAAGGTGACTTCAAGGTGCCCCGAGCACCTGAGAGGGCAGATTTGTCATTACCCACAATGGACACACCTGCTGACAGAACGGGGAGGATCGGTTCCATTTGGGGCACACTGTGTGTGAGATGCCTACATGGCAGTCACATGGAGTTGTCAAGCAGGCCAGATATGTTCCCTGCAGATCCTGCTCCAGGCAAATTCCGCTCTGCCCTTTCATGGCCCCTGCTATGTGTTTGGTTCACACCAAGTCCCTACCTGAAGGCCCCTTCCTCATGTCAACAGGGGTCATCCCTATATTTGCAATCCCAACGCATCCATGAACCTGGAATCCCGCTCTTCAGGAATCTCCTAGTCCCTTTCTCTGTACTTTTCCCAGGCATTTCTTCTTTCCTACCCAGCTCCTAACAGGCAGATGAAAGAGGAAGTATTTCAGGGTTGGGAAGGGCATGAGGGAAGGCCCTGTCCTTATATCTCACAAATGACCAACTCTCTTCATGGGAGTATGCTGACCTGCTTTCTCCCCCTGTCTCCTGAGAACCCCAGTCTCTTCTTAGGAGCCACAGGCCTTTTCACAATATGCCTTTATCAATATGATTCCAATAAACGTTTCAGTTCCGCATATAAATTCCAGCGCCTGGCTGCCCAGCGGAGAAGACCTGCTCAATGAGTAGGTCATAAAGATGTAATCATGCAATTAAAAGGTGTGGCCTGTCACCCTCGTAAAGCTGGAGATCGATGCGGGGGTGAGTGGGGGAGCTGAAGGCAGCAGGGAGAGGAATCTGGCTTCCCTGCAGCATCTGAAGGATGAAGAAACAGATTCAGGGGGAAAAGTACCTGGCCGGGCCTTGGGGAGAGGTTCTGGCTCTGGCTTGGGGTCCCATCCTGGGCCTCTGACCTCCCCTACAGAAGACTGGATGTTAAAAGACATGGGTTGTGTCTCCAGGCCAGACTAGAGATTTGAGGCTTTAAACATGTCCCTTCTACTCTGTAAGCTTCAGTCTACTTACCAGTAAAATGGGTGCATGATAAAACTATCTTCTTCACAGAGCTGTTGAAATAGAACAGATCCAAATAATTTTGGTGCCAGAGGTTCTGACCATCTTCTTCATGGAGCTGTTAATATAGAACAGATACAAATAATTTTAGTGTCAGAGAGGTTCTGAGTTCAGGGGCTGCAAACTCAAATGCCTATAGAGGCTGATTAGAGATACACATGAGGGAGATGGGTGGGCCAGGTGAAGGGTAATAGGGAATGGTGAAGACTGGGGCACAATGCAGTGCAAGCCTCACTGAAAGAAAGCAGCACTACCCTTTCCCTCCTGCAGAGGCAGGAAGTCTGACGTCTTGCAGGGATGTCAGTCTGATGTCAACAGATCTAATTTTTAAAGAGAAGCAGAATTCAGATATGAGACTTCAGAATTTTCACAACTCTGCATTAACAAAGTATAATCACATCTGCTGGCCATATACAGCCAGGGGCCTTCCATTTTCCACACTTCTTCTGGGCCAACCCGCTTGTGAGTTGATGGGTTTCTGCTAATGCATGATGCCACATTCAGCCTGTTTGTTTCCACACACGTATGCATGTAGAATCATCACCGTACATAAACTGTGGCACAAAACTGCCCAAGCTCACCTGCCAGCTCTGCCTTTGGCTGACTGTGTGATCTCTGGCGAGTTACTTAGCCTCTCTGTGCCACAGCTTTCTCAGGTGAAAAGTGAAGTCAGTAGCAATTCCTACTCAGAGCATTGCTATGAGGATTAGGTGATCCTAATCCTCATAGCACTGAGGAAAGTGCCTTGGTGATCAAGGGCATGTTCCTGAAGACTGCTTTGCATGGATGCACAAAGGTGGTCATGATAGGCATAGAGGTCATGGCCCACTGCTCTAAGCTTCCAGAGCTTGCAATGACAACCTGTCAGCCCTCCCCAAGTGCATTTATCTTCTCAAGGAAGGGAACCACTCTCAAACCAGAAACTTAGACAACCTCCTCCTTCTGTCTCATCTGCTTCCTATAAGAAGCCAGCCCCATGGAATCACCCTCCATAACATTCCCTGGGTCTGCTGGTTCTCTAAGCCTCACTGCCACCACCTGCCTCTGCCTCGGCCTCTCTCCTAGCTGGTTTTTCTCTCTCTCCTGGCTCCTGCATGCTGTCTCCACTATGGCTGCTGGAAGGAGCCCTCAAAGTCACATGTCCTCCCACATTTTTACTGATGCCTTTCGGCTCCTGGAAGCCGGATGCCCTTTACCGCCTTTATGGTTGTGCTTTGACTGTTTGCTCCACCTGGAAGGCTGTTTCCCATTTTCCCACCTCAGGTTTGCTTGGCTAAAACTTCTACTCTCCTTCAAGGTGCAGCTAAAGTCATACCTCCTGCAGGCAGTCCTCCCTAATCCCTTTAAAGTGTTCAGTGCCTTCTCTGTATCTTCATGACTCTGGGTTCTACGAAAATCCTGGAATTGATCACACTGAATTTTCGTTGTCTGTTTACATGACTGTGTCCATCTGCAGTCTGCAACCTGGGAGGACTGGAACCCTGTCTTATTTATCCCTATGTATCTCCTGTGATCAGCACAGAGGAGGTTATGCTTGTTGAACGAGTGAATGAAATGATTCAATGTTTGCTCAACGTGAAACGTTGCCATCAACATCATTAAGGAGAACATTGCAAGGCAAGTTATAAAGCTCATGTCACAGACAGGTACTGAAGATTCTGGGTCCTCTGAGATCAAATCCTGAAGCACAATTGGCATTTCCAGGAGAGGGATCCAGGACTCACACCCACAACAGGCGGACACAGTGGTAGTGAGACCACTACCTTATGAGACAGCCAGCTCCACCCGGAAGCAGCTCTACTAGTTAGAAAAGTCTACATGTACTCCTAGGTACTTCCAAAACTTCTCCTTAATCTGGTCACTAATAATGAGAGAGATTAGCTGTGTTTTCTCCTACCCATTCATATTAGTAAACACAAGGCGCTTAAAGGGGCAGAGGGAAGTGGGTGATACCACTAACTGAAGTTTAACTAGGGGTCTGTGAGTGGATTTCAGGGAGTCTTTGAGCATCCTTGACTATTCATTGCTTTGCTCAGTCATTTATTCAGCAATCACAGGACACTAGATGTGGAGTTAAACAAAACAGATGGACTTCCTTCCCTCACAAGGATTACACTCTAGAGCAGGAAGACGAACCTTCATCAAACAACATGTAAATACAGTCTTGCATCGCTTAACAATGGGGATATTTTTTGAGAAATGTGTCATCAAGCGATTTCATCATTGTGCAAACATCATGGTGTACTTACACAAACCTAGATGGTATTGATATCTTTGCATATTTTTATTTACATATTAGGTTGGTGCAAAAGTAATTGTGGTTTTGCCTTTAAAGCAATGGCAAAAAAAAAACCATGATTACTTTGGCACCAACTTAATATTTTTGTTTATATGGAAAATCAAATGTTTCAGCACCATTACTAAATGCCAATCATTTTCCCTACTTGATCTGCAATGTCAATATCAAATGCTATTCATCGAGTTTCTATATATGCTCCATTATAATCTTATGGGCCCACAGGCATATATGTGGTCCACTGTTGGCTGCCATTTTGTTATGCAGTGGATAACTATATATATCATATCCCCAATGGGGAGAGAGGTTAAGAGGGAGCTGCAGAAGTTGGCCTGGTCTGAGGGATTGGGATCAGTATCTCTGAGGTCTAGGGCTGAGAAGAGATGAGGACTAGAGGGAGAAGGGGAAGGGAGGGCCTCCCTGGCAGATTGAACAGCAGATACAAAGGCCATGTGGTGAGAGGAAATATTGGAAGTGATTGGGAGTAAAATCATGGATGTGAGAACCTCTCAATAGGTACCTGAAGGATTGCATAAAACTCTATAAAGTGTTTAGAACCTTGGTGTCTGAGCCAATGATCCTGCAGCTGTGGCCTAAAGACCACTTATTCAGAAATGCAGGCCCTAGACCTCTAGAATCAGACTTCAGGACTCTGGGATATATATATTTTACTGAAAGATTAGATACACCTTAAAGCTTTAAAACTTGCGCTACATGTTCTCCTGAAGCACTCCCCTACCATTCCCCTACAACACAATATTTTGGCAACTATTGCCAGAAAAATGGGAACTGCAATTTATTAAGTACCTACCATATGTTATCCCCTATATGAGCTTTATCTCATTTAATCCTGGCAGTGGTCCACAAAGAAACCGAGGCTCAGAGAGGTGAAGTCACTGAGTCAGATAATAGTAGATCTGGCATGCAAACCCAAGTGTATGTATCACCCGAGCCCAGGCTCATTGTTTCTTCCCTTTTAGCCCTTCCACTCCCAAAGCTCCCTGCTCTATTTCTATGGTAAGCTGAAGCTGAGTACACTGGACACCAGAATAATAAGTGGGAAAGAGAAGGATGGCTCTGATGAGTTACCATGATATAAGTGCTGGACTGTGGGTCAAGAGGCCAACCCCAGCTTTGCTGCTGACATTCTGTGTTGTCTTGAACCAGTCACATCCTCTCTTAGGGTCTCCATTTTTTCATCCATCAGTGAAATAAATCTATAAAAATATCCACCTGCCTTGTATCATGGACTTTAATGAGATAATGTCTAGAAAAGAGTTCTATGACATGAATAAGGGTAAGTGTAGTAACTCATGTTTGTTAAGCCTCTACTGTGCGCTAGTTAATCAATAGTGACCTTCTGAGCAGATCAAAAAACAGAAGCTCACAGAATATGGGAGCAGAGATACTGTGCTATTTCCAAGTCGGTATCACAAAGGGCCTCATGCAGTTCTTCTCTCTCTTGGATTCTAGAGAGAGACTCTGTGCGCCATGGACCACAAACCATGAGAACAAGCCCAGGCTGGCCTGATGGAGGAGAAGACGACTGATTTACCCAAAGCCATGTAGCCAGCAGATTGCCTGAATGAGCTTGCCTGAAAACCAAGGCCTATCTCATTCCAGTACTGAAGTCCATGACACTATATTGACTCTCAGTGATAAAGCTTTATACACATATACTATCCAATATAGACTTTCTGGAGCCCAGATATTTTCTCTGAAGTAGTGGCTAGGATGGGGGTAATTTCAGGACAGGTACAGGTGTGAGCTAGACCACTAGGGCCAGGGAATCACTTACTACTCATAGAATCATAAACAATTTGCCTGGAAGGAACCTCAGATAGAATCTTCTTCATCTTATATATTGTACAGATGGCAACACAGAGGCTCAGGGAGGGTGAGGGATTGCCCGAGACCCAAAAGGGTATTTTTGATGGAGTTAGAAACAGAGCTCAAATGGGTCAACTCTTCCCTTCCTGCTCAAAATGCCATCTAATTCAGATGTCCAAGAAAGGGAGATGGTGAGTGGGAGTGAGAATCACTGGGAGAAAGAAGAGATGAGCCAAGATTAATCTGCAGACAAGAGCGAGTCAGAGTGAGATGGAAAATAAGGGCCAACTTATCTCTAGGATGATGGCCCATCATGGATGGCTTTGGAACATTAGAACTTAAGAGCCAGAGGACTCTAAGTTCAAGCCCTATGTGATTTATTTGCTTACAAAACTGGCCCAAGTTTTCCCTGCCTTTCTGTGTCCTTGACATTTGTAACATGTTTTTTCAGTTCCCTCCATTAGATGGCTGTGTCTGTCTCCACCTCTTCAATTTGGATGGGCTGTGTCACTGACTTTACCCATAGAATGTATGCAGGGGATCCTGTGACTTTTCCAAGACTGAGTCCAAAAAGGCCTTGTGAGTTTCTGCTATTTCTCTTGGAATTTGCTCTTCTACCATGATCTGCTAGAGGATAAGAGACACATGGCCTTACACCTCCAGCCTCCCAGTCCAATAGTCAGCCAATCACCAAACTTAGCAAGTCTATCTTTTTGCATGAATAAGCCCAGTCGTGATTAGCTAAGTTTAGCCCAGACTACAAAAACTACCTAGCTGACCTATAGACTTGTAGGCAATAACAAATGCTTGTTATTCAAAGCCATGGAACTTTGGGGTTGCTTGTTACTCAGCAACAGCTAACTGATACATCTTGGTCCCCTTCCTTCCTAACTTTGTGATCTTGAAAATAATCACTTCACCTCTCCAAGCCTTCATTTGTTCATTCAAAAAATGGTGGTGATCATGATGATATAATAAAACTAACCTCCCAGAATCTTTATGAAGATTAAACAAAATAATGCATTCGAGATTAACAGCACAGTGCCCTGCATACAGTGGGAGCTCAATACCTGTTGATTTCTCTCTTCCAAGGGGCCATGGCACAGCCTTGGCCCACCCAGAGATTAGAGAATGTGTGGTTTGCCTCACAGGGAACTTCTCAGAAAGACCTATAATTAAATAGAGGCTAATAAGTCCTGGAATGCCAAATCACAATCCATCTTCTTGAACTTCTGGCCTGTGGGCCAATCAGGGCAGGGGCAGTGCCAGGGCAGGCGACCCTGATGCAGGCTAAGTTCAGCAGTGCAGTTTGCTCTGCTTCCCAGAGCTTGCATGTTTACATACATCCCATAATTACCATCTGCACAGCCAGCGGCATTTGTTGCAAATGGGCCGTTTCCATCTGTTGAAGCAATTTCCTCAGAGGAATTTGCATTGATCACTTTTTTATGCAAAGCTTTTGTATAGATCATTTTTCCCCCCAATGGTTTTTAATAGGTCTAAATATTTGAGGGCCAGGGAGGGGCCTCAGAAGGAAGGAGGTTGTAGACTGGGCAAAGTCGTGGTGCAGAGGAGAAGCTGGGGGAGGCTGCTCTTCCCCGAAACTCCACCTGTATTCCTCATCCGGAGACCCAACTCAACTACCTTTAAAGATCCTAGACTGGGCAATGCCATTTCAAATATTTATTGTTTGCCTTTATACTTGAGCTGATAGCTTGTGGTTAATGGAGAGGCCTCAGAATGAGGGAAAATGGGGCGTGGTAATTAAGCAGGGAACTGGTGACTCCAGCTCAGAGCTTTGTACCTGAGAGGACCAGATGGACGATTTTGCATATTTTTGACAGCTGTAATGAACAGGGCAGCTCCGTATTGATTAAATGTCTGGAAAATTAGTGCAACCCTCTGGAGCTTCATTATTTACTATTTCTGCTCAAATTCTCGGCAAAGTTTACACAAGCAGAAGTCTGCAGTAAGAGAAGGGGGAAAGAGGAGACGGTTGAACAAGATGATAAATGCTTTATAGGGTCCCAGCCCAACAGATGCCAAACAGAGAGGTGAATGTGGTTTTAACATTGAGCTCCTGAAGGCTAAGATCTTGGTGGATTTATTTCTGCATCTCCAGTGTCCAGCAAAGTATCTGCCACATAGCGGGCTCTCAGGAAATGACTCACTCTGAACAGAGCACTTAGCTAGAAATCAAAATCTGGGTTCTGGACCTGCGCAGAGATTTGGTCTTCAGGAAGAAATCGACAGACTCCGGTCTGTCCCATCTTTATAGTAGATGAAGTCATGCCCTTGAAGATAAAACCTGAAACCTTTTGCAAACAAAAAGTTCATATATAAGTAACTGCTACCTCGGCATTCCCCCCACCCCACGTCGATTCTTCTCTGAGCACTGTCACATTCCTTATGTGACAATGAACCACCAAGAGATGTTGCAAAAATAAAAGAAGTCCCCCCAAACGTGACTCAGCAAGGTCCAGGGGAGTTTGTCAAAGTGTGGTCTGCAAAACACCTGCATCAGGATCACCTGGGGATCTTACTCGCTAAGAATCAATGGGCTGGAAGAGCTCCCAAGGGATTTTGATGTGCTGGATTTCAGGGATAACGACGGGCTCTAAATCCCGGTTTCCAATCCTAATCCTGCCTCTTATCAGTCATGTGACCTTGCATAACATGGCATGATGTTCTTTGAGTCTGAGTCTCTTTCCTCATCCATAGCTGGATAACGTGATTCCCCTCTTGAAAGCTTGCAGTGGGATTCGACGATATAATATATGGAAATAACAATAACTGATATACAATAGGTGTTTGGTAAATGCCATTTAGGATTATTGCTACTGGAGAGAGTATTTTAGGGGTTGTTTTACAAGGTCAGCTTTACCCAGATGAAAGGCATTGAGGCTGTCCCTGGTGTTGTCCTAGACCTCAGCCCCTGACTCATGACCTCACCATTCAGTAAGCCATGTTCTCTTCCTTCCACTGGTGTCTGATCACCTATGCATGACTTTGCACTAGGAAAAAAGTCCCGAAAACCTTGAATGTGCCTAGACCCTTCTCTTGAAGACTTTTAGTGATGTCTCCTACTCCTGGTACCACTGATCTGACTACCCCTCACCTGACACCTATTGGTTCCAGTCCTTAGCTAGTACATTTTTTTGCAAAAGAATTTCAATGTGTTTATCAAGAGAAGACAGAGAAAAGGCCCTGGGTAAGAGGCTAGGCATTAGCCAGATACACAGATTGGTGTAAAGGAGCTTTTCATCAACACTGTTTGATCACATTCACAGAAGCCAATCAGGTCTTAACTAGCCTAGTAAGGCTTTAGTGAATGTTGAAAGAATGGAAGATGAATGGACAAATTCAATAAATGACAGATATATTGATGTTGATGATGAAGAGGAGAAGGATAGTGATGGCTCAATTTTGCCACAGGATTCACCAAGATTTTCTCATTTATATTACTGTTTCCTGGAGACATTTGTATTTTAGACCCTGATTTATTAGCTGGATGAAGAAATGGATGGATGCATGGATGGATGGATGGATGGACGGATGGATAAATGGGTGGGTGGATAAATGGGTGAATGGATGGATGGATGGATGGATAGATGAGGATGAGTGAATAGAAAGAAAGACAACAGGGAAGAAGGGAAGAAGAAAGGAAAGAAAATGAGATGTAAAGGGAAGAAAAAGAAATAATAAAAAAGAGAAAGGAAAGAAAAATGGGGAGAGGAGAGAGACCATAAATTCTATTGTGCTGTAAACACTCATCAAGCAAGACTAAGAGAAAATGAAGTAAATTCGTCCAATGCATCATGGAATATTACTGTACTTCATTCACTTTCCCTCCAATTAGGTAAAAAGCCTATTCTATTAACAGCTACCCTTGCAGATCCAGACAAAATTAACTCCTGGTGCCTCATCCCGGCAGCAGGGCAATTGATTCTTCCCCATAATCCATTTATTTCATTAGCAATACATTTATTTGGTACATGCGTTTTGCCACGCTGCAGCAATGAAATGGCCCTGCAAGGTGTGGGGCATGGGGGAGCGCTTGGAATATTAACCAAATCGCTATTACCGCCATGGCAGTGCTTAAAGATCATATGTAAATCAAATGTCAGGGGAGAAAATTGTAGCAAGGGCTGTCAGGAAACAATTTACCAGTGGTTAAAGGCACAGCTCATGGCTGGGTGAATTGTGAACTTTGCAAATGGAAAACCAAGCTGGCTTTCACTGTGGGAGCTGATGAGACCTGAAGGAAGAAGAGTGGAGAGGCTGGGAACATATTGGATATTTTGTACCATACAAACATAAAAACAAACAACAAAAATCTCATTCACTTTTAAATATTCGCAGCCAGTTGCTATGGTGAGTTACCATTGAAAGTGAATCTTGCTTGTTGAGGAATTTCACCACCATTTCTGTCCTGTTTATCTAGAAGGAGGATTTCATTATGTGGGAAAAGCAGTTGTTGGCAAAAAGTAGTGTGGTCTCTCTTCCCGGGCTTCTAGAAATTGTTCCAGAAATGGTTTCCATGTTGGAAAAAAACACATATTGTTATTGTTATGATTGTAATATCTTATGTCCCCAACATGTGTGACCTGTAATTCTATTCTTAGGAATGTATCTTTGTGAGTTGAGTGTGTGTGTGTATGTGTGTGCATATGTGTACCGTGCATGTGTGTAATGCTTACCAGGGTACTTTGCAAGCAGGGTTCAGACATTGTTCTCAGTATTTCAAGCAGGAAGGGATTTAATACACGGAGTTAGAAGCTTCCTTACTTGTTGAAAAGACAGGGAGAGCAAAGTTCAGAAAAGCTTCCAGGAAATCCAGAAGCGCAGGAATCACAGGGAATATTCATGGGTAATGTTGACTGCAGGCATCCAGGAAGTAGATGACTTCCAGGAGTCAATAGAAGTCACCTGCAGAATGCTCGCTTCGCCTCTGCTGGTACCACGCACCTGCTCGCAGCTACCTCTGAGCTAGTATGGCTTCTCCACCTTTCAAGTTGCACGTGAGGGCTCCTTCTTCCAGGAAGCTCCCCTCTCCGTAATTCATTTCACAAAAAGAAGATTGCTTTAGAATGTAAATCCTGACTCCAGCACCAGAAATGAGACTTTGGCCAAGTCAATGCACCTCTGTGTACCTGGGTTTTCCCAGTTCTGAAATGAGCTTAATGGTGCCTTGTCACAACAGAGTCACAGCAGGGGCAAAGTAACGTGACATCTGTAAAATGTCTATGTACTTGGCACATAGTAGGGACCCAGTGAATGTCAATTGCTTTTTGTTCTCTTTCTTTTACCCTTTGTGTAACCCTGGGAGGTTCATTGAAAGCCAATTCTCTCCGTATAGATATTGCCAGGGCACATGGAGTGATTTCCCAGGGTTCCTGGTTCCCCTGGGAAAAGTCCTCCCTTAAAGAAAGCCATTAAGGATTTAATTTCTTATCATCTTCCATTCCAACTAGCCAGAGTGTTATGAATAATATCCTATTAGCTGGAGACATTCAAACAATCACCCGTTAACATGTTCTTACGGCGAAATGATGAAGCGTCCTCCGAAATCACGGTGCTTATCTGTGGCCCACTCAGCGGGCACTCCATCACTCCCACCAACGACACTTCTTGTATTGCTGTCTCGGGTTCCAACTAATCACTAAGGGGCGGGCAGTGGGGTGGGAGGAGAGCCAGGAGCCTCCTGGACTACAAGCTCCTCCTGCAGCTTGGCCTGCCCCATGGCGCGTGGAGATGTGCCTGTCCCAGAGGGGATGGAAGCTACTTCTTGAGACATACCGTGAAACAAATCGCAAACACACAGTGATTTTGAAACAGGAAAACAAGGTCAATAAAACCGTGATTGTGAACTGCATCAACACAACCACAGAGAAGAATGAAGAAGAGTTATGCAGAGGAGTTATTGGAAAAAAAGGAGAAATGAAACAGCTAAAATAGAGGCATCAATTTTCATGAGTGAGGAGCTCCTAGAGATTGGCTAACACAGTTTTTAATTCCCTGCCCCCCAAATAGCATGCCCTAGGAGCTTAGTCCAGAGAGATACCCCATACAGAGCATTCACCGCCACATAGGTTGGGGGAAAAAACACTAAATATCTAAGTTCTTCTCGTTGCTTTCTAGTGTACATCTCATTCTAAGGGTCCAACCTACTCAGTGAGAAAGACACCCGTTTACTTTCATCAGCGCAAGGCTTACCTAAACTGTTGAAACGCAGATTGCTGCTTTTTGCCCCACATTCACCAAAAAATATTCCTTGGTAGTGATGGGTCTTTCTACCAGTCGTGAACCTAGTTTTTCTTTTCCAACCTACTTAGTGAGAAAGCCTCCCATTTACTTTCATCAGTGCAGGGCTTACCTAAACTGTTGAACCGCAGAATGCTGCTTTTTGCCCCACATTCACCAAAAAATATTCCTTGGTAGTGATGGGTCTTTCTACCAGTCGTGAACCTAGTTTTTCTTTTTTATTTAGTCTCTCTTGATGAATGTGTGTGTGTGTGTGTGTGTGTGTGTGTGTGTGTGTGTATACAAATATATCTTTTAATTTTTATACTGGTCAGAGAGCAAGTGAAAGTGTGATGCATACTGCTGAAAATGTAGCTCTGCCCCAAGGAAGGAGGAAAACAAGCTAATAGATTTCGTGTTCCTTCTATGTGCTAAGGGTTTCAGAGGCATTATCCTGCTTAACTCTCACAATAACCCCATCAAGCGCCCCCATTCTTTCCCCCTTGCTTACCCCATTGTTTCTCAGTGACAAAAATGAGGCCAGAAGGGCTAGCTATAGAGCCAGTGAGAGCCCATATCTGGATTCTGAGTCCTGGTCCAGAGCACCTTTCCCTGTGACACCATGCCCATTAGTTCTTTGGCATGCCAGGGACCTGTCCCTGGCCCCTAAGGACATGGTGAGTTTGTGTGTATGACTGCAAAGGACTGATTCATGGACCCACTAAGATCCATGAATTACCTATGATTCCACACTGCTGAGACTGTGAACAGAAAATACTGCATAGGAGAAAGTGGGTGAAGAAGGCATCTACCTACTGCCGCCTTCATACTGTGAAAAGACAAAACCCATCAAGGTGAGAAGCAGTCTCCCTGCTCTCAGTCATTTTGAGACTCATTAATCCCCACACTCCACCAGTAAGCCCTTATGGTTACTATACTTTTTAGATGAGCAAACAGGCTTGCAGAGCTTATGAAACTTGCCAAGAAGTAAAGTTACCTAGAGTTTAGGAGAGACAAAAGAATTTATTGGGAAGAAAGATTAAAACAACAAGGACAAAGAATCATTTTTGAGCCCTTTCTATGTGGCATTCCTGGCTGGAGTTCTTCGTTCAGTTCTAGCTGAAATTAGAACTAAGCAGCTGGCTTGGCTCTCATTTTACAGATGATACTTCTGAGGTCTGAAGTTTTAAGTAACTCTTCCTAGGTCATGGCTGAGACTGGGATACTCTTTGTTTGTTTGTTTTTGAGATGGAGTCTCACTCTGTCACCCAGGCTGGAGTTCAGTGGTACAATGTCAGCTCACTGCAATCTCTGCCTCCTGAGTTCAAGCGATCCTCGTGCCTCAGCCTCCCAAGCAGCTGGGATTACAGATGTGCACCACCATGCCCCATTCATGTTCATATTTTTAGCAGAGATGCAGTTTCGCCATGTTGGCCAGGCTGGTCTGGAACTCTTGGCCTCATGTGATCCACCCATCTCAGCCTCCCAAAGGGCTGGGATTACAGGCATGAGTCACTGCACCCTAAAATCTGGACACTCTCTTGTTCCCAGCCTGGGCCCATCCTCTTTCCTCTCTCCTTCCCTAGCTCCCTAAGGAATCGCAGCGACTGTTTGTCCTCTTGGGGTTGTTGATAAGGAGGGGACCGATGAGACGTTTGGCAGGTGGAGGAGAGGGACAGCTCCGGGAAGGATGCTCCTATTTAGGGGCCCTTCCATGCTTAAGTGCTTCCCTTCCGTTCTCTCTGCTCTGACCTTGGGTGGCTGCAGTTGCCTTAAGTGCACAGTAATATACTCTCAGTCACTGTTCAATGCCCAAGGGAATGGTTTAAGGCCTTTCACTGGAGTGAATATTTTTATGCAGGCTATAATTTCTTTTAAGACCTTCACAGCGTTACTGCAGCCTCCACCATGCCCTCTCCTCCAGAGAGCACACAGCCAAAAGAACAGCCACTTTCTAATGAGGGGATCTGCGAGCTTCAGGCAGAGAAGATGGACTGAGCCACCCCAGGGGCTGAGGGCAGGAGCTGATCTCTCCCTGTCTTCTATTTTGCCCCCAAATCTGTCATCTGTAATAATAATCATGACGACATTTATAGAATGCTTACTCTATGCCAGGCTTATTCTAGGAGACTAATGCATATCTCATTTAATCTTCTCAACAACTTCAAGAGGCTGGTAACCCATTTTACAGATGAGTGAACTGGAAAGCCAGTGCTTCACAGAGGGAGCAAGTGCTGTGTAACTTGCCCACAGTAACACAAGCAAGGGTGAAGCTGGACTAGAAACCTAGGGAGTCTGGGATCTATCCACAGTGCCAAGCTACCTCTACCCGGCAGCCCGGGGCATCACTCCAAAGAGCAGACCTGATCACGTCACTCATCAGCTCAAAACCCTCCCCCAGCTCCCCATTGTCCTTGGGCCAGAGATTAAATCCTTCCCCACTGTGTTTACAGGCGCCGTGACCTTCTCCATCCCCGTCTTGCACCCCACTCTTCCTGGCTCTCAGAGTGCTAGCTGCACTGCCTTCTTTTGTGTTTCTAGAACTCTCCATCATCTTGATCCTAGCACAGGACAAGGATAAGAATGTTCCTCTGCCTGGAACATCCTCAGCCACATACCTTCAATCCACCCCTAGCTGGTTAATCCCGTCTCACTCAAACACCACCTCCTCAGGGAAGCCTTCCCTGACTTCCATTCTTGATCAATACCCCCATTACTGAGAGAGATCCAAGATGGCCGATCACTAGCAGCTCAGGATTGCAGCTCCCAGTAAAAGCGCAAAGAGCCAGTGGACGCCACACTTACCAATAAATTTTCGCTGCCCACGGACCAGGACATTCCCAGCGGAGGAGCCCCACAGG